>LYUA01000254.1:992495-1006163 GCA_002093875.1 Calopteryx splendens | reverse complement strand
ACTTCCACAAAGTGACGCCTGAAAACATCCAATTTAAAATGTTTTTTTAGATGCACATCAGTTTAAACAAATGTATTTACTTAAACCAAAACTAATTATTTTGGTCAACACTGGAGTAGGTATTTCAGTGTTTTCCTTTCACTTCAATGTTTAAATATGGTGTTTGCATGGTACAAAAGTTAATTCCATCACTCTTGGCACTGTCGCCATAAATCACAATGATCTGCCCATGAATTTCAGTGAATTTAAGCTTTATTGCGTTCATATATCAGTTAAAATACCATATTTCAAAGTCGGCAGGATCTTCTATTGACTTAAATATTATAAATAATTAAAACATATGACAAGTGCCTCTACAACAACAGAAATTAAATCAAAAAATAGTATAAGTTATGCTCTTTCATGTAAAAATAAATTCAAACAAAAATACCATGTGTATGCAAAAAATTCACAATGTAAAAATCATTCGACTGAACCTGGACTCGAACCCAAATCCCTCAATTTCTGACTTACTTACGATTACTTTGTGTACCTGTATGCATGTCAATTTGTCAGAACATCTTGCTCCTTTAAAGCTATTAGAAATTCACAGTTTGAGAGGTTGTTAGTTCCTAAATTGGTTAAAGCACTCAGCTGGAAATCGAGGGATTTGAGTCCCAGTTTAGGTGAATCATTCTGTATTGTGAATTTTTCACATATGCATGCACAGAACTCGGTGACTCTGTTAAAGTTACTATCACAACATTTCCCAAAGTTCTTTAAAAATACCATGAGCGAAGTTTATTATATAAAAATGGAACTTATTTTATTTAACAAGCCTGGTATTGTTAACCTTATTCATGTTGGAAGTACTGAATCAATACTTAAATTTAATGCAGTAAATAAGCGATAAAGTTATAATGTGAGAGGCATTAGTTTTCATTTAAACAATAATGTTTTGTCCAATTTTAATATCCAAACATAAAATGGAATGTTAACTGCAATCTGATTTCTTAATTTTAAATTATTCCTGTTCTAAATTACAATTTTTCCTTTCCCTATTCATATCTGTGTTTTGAGCAATAAATAGTTCCAAGATAAAAGTAAACTCACCAACAAACATAGGTCCTGACTTTTTCGTAGATCCTGGAGATGGCATTTGTCTCACTTGGCTACTTGCTTGCTGTGATGTGTTACCAGTGACTGGGGCCAGTATACCTGGAGGCAAGGAACCCCATGAGCTAGGAGAACTTGGCCCTCCCTCTCCTGGAGATAAGAGAGTTGGGGCTGAATTCCGCCCAGTGGTTGAGGTGTCATTTGTGTGTGATGTGTGTGAACTTATTGCTGAAGATGCAGAAAATCTCCTCTGAAGAACTGGAGCCTGAGATTTTAAAGAAAGAAAAATAATTTAAAAAACAATAATTTTATTGGAGGCTCGACTTAGCATGTCATTCAGTTTTAAGCATGAAAGTAATTTGAAGTTATAAAAATTGATTTTTAAAAGTTGATTGAAAAAGGAACACTAATTTTCACTATTTTTAACAGTAGTTTCTTCATATGTGACTGATATATGAAGGAACCTTACACATAATGCAAATATGAGAAATCAATATTTCAATTATGCAGGAGATTGTAACATTTCTCTTTGACAACCTTTATTCACATTATATCAGTCTAACACTGTTCAATCGGATACATTAGATGCTTGTACAACCAATAGGCCATCTGACCCCACACTTGATGCCCCCAGACACTTCAAAATCTTATGCCAACCTAATCAAAACAAATACAGTGCTCCAAAATAACACAAGTAGACAATTAACTGTTTTAACATCCTCATCTCACACAAGATGAAATAACTCTCTGCAAATATCTCAAGGATAGAGAAGTCATTAGAACCATCTGAGGTTCTGATATGGCAGGAAGGTCTTTCAGTCTTTCTTTCTTCGTTTCCATAGAACCAGCCACAGTGCCCAGCATTATAAAACTCACATACAGCATGTGATCACTTACAAACATATCTCAAGTTAGAATGGCATTAGCCTATGACAGAAATTGTGCCAACTTTTCTGACCTCATCACACTATCACCCATTAGATGTTATAGAGAATCTTTTGATTCTTTTACACAGAGTGCCAAAATGAAACTGTTTTACAATCTCAGAAGGCCTCTTATATTGGAAAAATATACAAGAAAAATTTCAAAATAACAAAAACTTGTTAAGGGAACAAAGTACATTAAATAAAATAAAGCATTAACAGAAAGATATCCTAAAGATGAAAGATTAGTTATTGTATGTTATGACATATAAGATACACTTTTTTTCTAAAATTATGACAAAAAATCACCCCTCGGTTCTTATATGTGGTGATTCAGCCTTCAACAGCCTAATGTTCACTACTGAATCCTCTTATTACCCCATTCATGGTAATGATATACCCCATTTACCCCATTTATGATCAGTACTACCTATTCTGACCCCATTTTATTTATAACAATTATATTTACTTATATATAGTAATTATTAATAAAAGGAAGTACAATAAACTCTCAAATGTCCATGCGTGGATTACCCAAGCTTTGGATTATCTGTGCATCGCCTCAATGTTGTGCATTGCCAGTGATGGTTCAGTGGAAGGCAATGGGATGGGTTGTTTACCTGAATGAAGGGCCACGTGTAATGCCATACGTTCTCAGATATGTAAGGGACGCATTCTCTGTGTGTGCAAGAGAAGATGTACAAAGTTTCCAATGTTGTTCATATGTTCATAAAGGGGGAATGTGGTGAGTACTATTCCATGACCTCTATCAGTCATCACAAAAATAAGTGACCCATCTTCACGAACAATGGTAATAGAAGAAGAAAGTAGGGGGAAATGACTACAAAGTATGGGAAGTGAATAGTCCTCATCTTTATGATTCACACTGCTAGATCAAGTATGGTCCATTCGCCATTTTCTCAGGCTGATTAAAATATTATCATATGTACTACATTCTCTCATGCAGATTTCATCACTTGGGTGAAGGGCTGACATATGAAAGTAGTTTACTGTATATTTGTGAAGTGCTGTGACAGTAGAAAATGGCTCCTTAAAGAAAGCGTGTGGTCCTATCGATTAAAACAGAAACCCTATGTTAATAGTTGTTCAAAAATTAAGCAGCAAAAAAAACTGGCCAAAGAATTGGGGATCAGGATATAAAAAGTTTGTGATGCTCATAAAGAAAAAAATGAAAATTCTTGAGTTCACTCATGACTATAACAGCGTCACCAGTGTAATGAAAACAAAATCAATGAAAAGATCGACAAATGAAAATCTTGACACTGTGCTGTTACAGTGATTTAACCAAGAGCAAGCCAAAGGAATTATTGTTTCAGGCCCTATTAGCAAAGCATATAAAGCAAAGTTACTCCATGATTCTTTAGGGATTTAGGGAGAGTTTTGAGTAACGTCAGGGTGGTTGACATGGTTTAAAAAGAGAAATGGAACCCATGAAGCGGCGGTCATGTGGAAATGACTATGTGCTAATACGGAATCAACTGATAAGTTTTATGCTGAATTTCAAGAGTTAATAAAAGAAAAAAATCTCCTTCCAGAGCAAATCTTCAATATCGATGAACCACCCTATTTTAGATGTGGCTACTAAAACGTTTACTTATTTCAGAAAATGAAAAATGAATTCCTAGGCTCAAGACTTCAAAAGAGAGAGCAATGGTCCTATGCTGTGATAGCACATCAGGTGATAAAAGAAAGAAACTTTTGTTGATAGGAAGGGCAAAAAAACCCATGCTCCTTCAAATGATCCGAAAAAAAATTTACCAATTTACTATTACAGTGCACAGCACTTAGTTGAATCAGGAAATTTTTGAAGACTGATACAAGACAAAATATGTTCTGGAAGTCCACAAATACCTGAGAAAAAAGTTTCCCTTGAAAGCCATTCTTTTATTTAACATAATGCTCCCTATCCATCCAGCAAAGACATCCTGGTTTCAGATAGTGGAAAGATATTTGCTAAGTTTTTACCACCAAATGTAACCTTCATTCTTCAGCCTATGGATCAAGGACTGATCTCATTCATGAAAGAACACTACAGGCGAGAACTGCTAAGGATGCTCATCAATGCTGTTTTTAGTGTTTCAAAGATGCAGGAGATGGTGAAGGTGGAGACTTGAAAGAAATTTTGGAATAAAATCTTAATAGGATATGAAATGAGAGAAGGTTTTCATAGATTTGAAAACCTTGATGGATGTACAGATGTGAATTTTGACCAATTAGATGTGGATCCACGTGTCGCACAACTCTCCAGTTAGGTGTCTTCAGCATTTGCATTTGTAAACATGGAGAAAGATGACATCCAGGAGAAGCAGCTTGCTAACTCTCAAGATTTTGGGTTCGAATTTCTCACTGATGAAAAGATAGTGGAGATGTTCCTGTATGGGTCCAATGTGGCAGGCAATGAAGAAAGTGAGAGTGAGGGAGAGCCAGGCAGTCACGTGAGTCACAACACCACTCTCAACTGTGTAGATACTTTATTGTACTATATGATAAAAACTTTGATTTCCAGGACATAGTTTACATGCCAAAGATTAGAAGTGATATAACGAATGCATGAAAAAAAAAAATGATAACCGATTATATTATGAAGTGATCACAATGTTTTCGATGTGTATATTTTTATTAATATAAGATTAAAAGTGAGTTTGTTTCAAAAAGGCTAGATACCCTACTGTTTTTTTTCCACAGACTGTTGTCAATGGTTTTCAGGATAGGTGAACTTTTGTTCTTTTTCTCTAATTGTGACTTTCATTACATCCCATTTTAACATGAATATTTAACAATTCGAGCTGGGAAGCTGAAAAATGTGAAGATAGAAATGGCTAGGCTGGGGATCGATATCCTGGGAGTCAGCGAAATAAAATGGACTGGGCCAGGCAATTTCTGGAGCAATGATTATAGAGCCATATTCTCTGGAAACAATGAGAAGAAAACAGGATTAGGCATCATAATGAAGAAAGAATGGGGAAGAAGAGAGAATACCTGCTGGCAGTACAACGAGAGAATTCTGATGATCAAGTTAGACAGAAACCCCATGGAAACAGCAATAGTGCAAGTCTACATGCTGAAGTCCAACCATAAGAAGAGGAAATAGAAGAAGTGTATGAACAACTAAAAGAAATACTTAAAGCAGTTAAAGGCAAAAAGAGCCTAATCATTATAGGAGAATGAAAGGAAGTGGTCAGAGAAGACTGAGAGGGAAATAGCATAGAGCAGTTTGGACTGGGGAAATGAAATGCCAAATGAGAGAGACTAGTGGAGTTCTGTAATGAAAAGAATTTGGCAGTAGGAAACATGATCTTTGGGAAGCATCCGAATGGAACACAAAACCCCTAGTAGAAAGGACATACCAGAGATTCACAATGGCCACCAATAAAAAACTGAAGTGAGGAAAAGACACACACACAAGGAAGGAAGCTGGAGCGAACTGAAGAAAGCAATCATCCAAATAGCAGAGGAGCAATTAGTGAGTTAGAGAGCAGACACCAGATGACCATGGATAACGATGAAGATAAGAGACCTTATTGAACAAAGTAGAAGGTATAAGAACCCAAGAAGTGAAAGTGAGGTAGAACTTTACAAGAAGCTAAGGAACCAAGTCATACAAGAGTCAAAGAAGACCAAGGAAGGATAGATTGAGAGATGCAGCAGAGAAATTGAAGAAAGCATGAAGAAGGAAAACACAGACAGCATATAAGCTATGAAGAGGAATTTCAGAAAAAGGAAAACAAAATGCAGTAACATCAAGGACACGAATCTAAAAACACTGATAGAAGATGAGGACATAGGAATCAGATGGAAGGAATACATCCAAGAGCTACTTACATGAAGGACCAAAACCTTTGAAAGAAAAATTAATGAAAGAGGAGAGTGTGGTGGAAGAAGATGAAAGGGGGCCCAAATACCCTGTGAGAAGTGAGTTCAGCAGAGCAGTGAGGGGCCTGAAGAAAAAAAAGGCTCCCGGAGCAGACAAAATCAGTGGAGAAATAATCAAGGTGTTTGGAGGGAAAGTTAAAGTCATCCAGTATGTTATTATCAAGGACAGCTATCAAAGTGGGAGATTGCCTGAGGGCTTCAAGAAATGTGCAATGATTGCAACACCAAAAGAAAGAGAGGACCCAGAAATATGAGGAGAATCAAACATTGAGTCTCATGTCACATGCATAAAAAATACTAGCACAGATAGTCAGTGGAAGAATCAACGGAAAAATTGAAGACAGCCTATTTCAAAACCAATTTGAATTCAGAAAGAACAGAGGAATGAGGGAGGCCATACCCAGCCTAAGGATTCCTGTTGGGAAAAATGATACATGTGAACAATATGTGGCACTTGTAGATATGGGGTAGACCTTAGACAAATGGAACAAAATGTTCAAATTGCTGGAAAAATTTGGAATGGATTACAACAGCAAAAGAATAATCTACCAAATATACAAGAACCAAGTCACTACCATGAGAATGAAAGACGGAAGAAAAATAAAGGCAAAATAAACAAAGGAGTTAGAATAGGATACAACTTGTCACCAACAATATTCAACATGAACATAGAAGAGACAATCAAATAATTACAAGAAGTGAGCTTCAAAGGAATTAAGGTGAATGGTGATGAAGTTAACATGATCTGCTTCCCAGATGACAACACAGTCATAGCAGAGAATCCAGAAGACCTACAGGCATCACTGAGCAAAATGGAAAAAATGCTTTAAGAATATAACGTGAAAATCACCAATAAGAAAACAAAAATACAAGTGTGCAGAAGAGAGAAGCTTACAGCAGATGTCCAACTATGAGGAAAGAAATTAGAACAAGTAGAATCATTCACCTACCTCTGAAGTAGCATAACATTGAATTAAAGAAGCTCAATGGACATCAAGCACAGAATAGCTCAAGCCAAGAAGACGTTTATGATGAGAAGACAACTGATATGCACAAAGAAGATAAAGTTACAAACAAGGAAGAAGTACATCAAAGTATTCGTACTGAGCATGGCACTCTACAGATCAGAGACATACACCATCAGAAAAACAGAGCAGAGAAGAATAGAAGCCTTTGAAACATGGTGTTGGAGATGTTTACTGAAGATCAAATGAACAGATAAAGTTAGAAATGAAGATGTATACAGAAGAGTAGAAGAGGAAAAGATCATAGATCATGTCTTTATTTGGTTGAAATTGAGATCATTGGGTCCCTTCTTCCATTGAATCCTGGAGCACCATATGGAAAACAAGAGCTAGATGGTTTGGTCACACCAGGAGACACAAGGGATTTATCAGGAACATAATCGAAGGGAAAGCCCCAAATTTTTTCTTTGAAGTGGCATGTATATCATTGAGTTTTATGAAAATATCAGACTAATAAGAGTTTTGAAAGCCATAAGTCATTATGAAAAAGGTTAACAAAATTGGATTTCTTTTCATTGTTAGTCAAAAAAATAACAACAGTATCTTTCAATTTCAACCATGTTTAAATGTCACCCTCTTTAGAGCCATCTTACCTCTTACCATCTCTGCAGCATTTTTGATTGGAGTCCATGTTTTGGCAAAGATTAAGAAACAAACTATTACTTCGATCACAACTTTTAATGAACTTAGCGATTTTGATAGCATTGCAAAGCATAAAATCGAACTCTGTGACGTATATTTGGCTATGAATACCCTCCAGTGGGTCATGTAGTGACCTTTTAACTTTTGCTATGAATCCCATATTCTCACCCATCACTGGTTGCTCCAGCACTGGCTCTACAGAACCCATCCATTTTTCCACTGTAAACTTCGATTTGTGAGAAATTCATCAACTTTTAAGTTATGTACCCTGCCATACGAACAAAAACAAGAGAAGCAAAGCGATTCAGCTAAAAATCTCAAAAAATAACTTTTTCCCAAAAAATGCTGGAAATGTTTCGGAGGCCAGCTTATATTCAGGCTATCATGGCATAATGTTTCCAATAGTAACATACTTTCAAAATTCCCAGGTCTATTATGTTGAATCTGACATCTTTGGCAACCACCTAAGTGAACCATGGATCCAACAGGTTGAAACTAGATTATCTTCAAATGTAGAATATTTACAAGAGAAATCAAAATAAATTAGAACAAACATTCACAAGTGATCCTAACAGCACAATTAAACTGACATCAAACATTACAGGCTGATACAAAGCCCAGCTACACATGCTACAACATGAGAACATCAAAAGGAGGGAAGTATTTGCCCAAGGAAGTAAAGCACTCACATGGCAAAAAGAATAAGTTTTTTTACATTAATTGAAGAGATTGCCTGTACTTTTTCCCTTTTTCTAGAATAAAATCCTTTTGCTCGCACCTTTTATTCATTAACATTTACAGTAAATCCTCGCCATTTTTATTTGAAAATAGTAAAAAATATGATTTCATAGTAATTATAAAATCAAACTTTTTAAAAATTAAAAATAGCCTACGATGCTGAATCTGGGCAGTTTATATCATTCATGCACTCAGCAACAGAAATCATTGCACTATCAAATAAGTAATTCATGTCTTTAGATCATGTTTTCAAATAATAGACTTAATACATACCATCAATTATAAAAACCAAAGACAAAAAACTATAGTCTATTGTCTTCTTTTAACTATAGTTAACAGTCAATATACAGTAGCCTGCTGACCATGACTTGACTGAAACATTTATAAAAATAATACATTTTTTGCTACTACTAGTTTCTCACATTATCAGTTAAATAAGTTCTAATGAATTTACCAATTCCCCGGAAGCAAGATTCTTACTCAGACCACACAGCCAGAATATTTTATTTAGCCAATCAAAGCTTAATTTGGAAGGTGGTGAAGCCCAATTCATTATAAATTGTTAATGATACATTTGCAAATTACTAGGTAGCAGAAGATGTTTTTCTATATTAAAATATTTCAAACTTAATAAGGGTACACTCACATAAGAGACTCAATTAGCCACAAAAACAAGGATCATCCAGAAAGTAATACCAGTTTGCTTATAAACAGCATGAGGGTCAACAGATGCCACACAGGCAAGATTACTCAACCTCTTTCAAATGCTGGCTTTGCTCACAATAAGTTGAATTTTTATTGTGTGTTTCACCATTGTTGTGTTTTTTGAAATGGTGACAAGAATTGACAATCCCACAATACACAAAGTGTATTCTGTTATCCAATTTCTGAATGCCAAAAACATTCACCCCGCATAAATCCACAAGAATAACAGTAGTTTATAGTGTCATGCTTATTGATGAATCATCAGTAAGGGGGTGTCCATTATTCATGTCAGGTGATACAGGGGAGTAAGGGGGATACATTAAGTCACTAAGCATAACCTGGTGGGAGGGGGAGTGGTGTCTTCTAGTGATTCACTTGTACTTTTATCATCTAGATTTATTCTGCTAGTTTGAGTCATGTTTCACATTGTTCACACACAGAGACAGCACCTTTTCTATTTGTTTTGATTAGAGAAATCATTATCATTATAGGACATTCACATGAAGAAGAGCCTGCCCATTAAGTTTGCATATCCCCTTCTTATGGAGGGGGAAGTACCCCTACTCTCACCACCTACCTCTTCTTGTGTGTACAACTTACTAGAATTAATTTCCCACTGTAGCCAGTTATTATAAAATGTTCTTCATTTCTGCTCTTTTGGTAATATGACATTCTACATTGTTTTAAAAATGAACTTGAGAATCACAGCAGAGGCTGCAGTGGTCTATTTAAATACCACCAAGTACAATCACTGGATTAAAAAGTGACCAAAAATGCATCAAATGAATAATGGACACATAAGGCATTTGATTAAGAAGCTCAATATTGGGAGAGAAAATGTACGAGACAAACAACACAAAGGTCACCCAGAAGGCCTCAAGGCACAATTCAGAAACCATCATAGCATCAAACTTGAACTCAACGAGCATTTCCTAGAAGTTTCTCAATCATCTCCATTTAATTGTCATAGAACAATGTAATCACATGACACTTTGCAAGAGATGGGTACTTTAAGTCTTTAAAGATAACTAAAAAAGGGACTATAAGAGCTCAACATTAATGTTTGTGAGCCATTATGCAGAAAGAGGCAAAAAATATCACACCACATTGTGACAAATGAAACATGTGTCAGCCATTACACATCTGAAAACTAACATCTGTCACTGGAGTGGCACCGCTCATGATTCTCATGAAAACCACATAAGTTTAAGCAAACACTTTCAACAAATAAGGTCATGGCTACAGTATAATGAGCCCAAAATTGTCTCTTGCTGTTTGATTTCTTGCCTCCAACCACAACAATCAATGTGGACATACTGTGGAGCACTACAGAAAATCCATAAAGCCATCCAAAACATGGCATGTTTCTCAGGTGTGGTTTTTCTCCATGATAATGCTCACCTATATGTGGCAAAGCAGACAAAAAATCTGCTTCGAGAATTCAAATGAGGGGTTCTAAGACCATCAAGCCTACAGTCTCTGAACTTGACTCCAAGTGATTACCACTAGTTCACAAAACTGAAGGAGTTTTTGGGAGGATGGTGCAGTGCAAGAGATGGTGATTTGAAACATTGCATGATGCCGTGGTTGATGGACCTCAAGGAAGAAGTCCATGATGAAGAAATTCAAAAATTGGTCACAAGATAACGAATTTTTATATTGGTGGTGATTATGATGAAAAGTGGGTAAATATATGCACTACCTATTAGTGCAAATTAAATAAATGAGATGTTTTGATATTATTGAAAAACCTGTACATGTAACTTCCTGGACAGCCCAAATATAATATAATAATAACATTAGATAAAAATATTCTACAATCAATAATTTTAGAACTCCTTTCTTTTGCAAACAGTATGTTAGAGCAACATATTAAAGTTTCCCACTCCTAATGAATCCCTTGATTTCCCTTCTAATTTCTTATACCTTCTAAAGGCATTTGTATCCCTAATGTACAATTTTAGGCGACTTAGTACCTAATTGGCCTTAGATGGCCAGGTGGTGAGAAATATAGTAGAATGCATGAGAGAAATAAATATATAACTCACTGCTCTGCCTTGATTTCCTTCCTGAGTCACATTTGAAAGCTCCGATGTAAGTTTGGGCATCTTTGCCGCTGGGGGCCCAAGCCTCTGGGAGGGGGATAATGGCTGGGGCGTCAATGTTGTTGCAGGCTGAGGTGTCGTCCCCACTTTGGAGCCGAGGGGAGTGGGCACTGGAGGTGAGTGATGCTGGCCAGTGGGAGAGCCAAGGGGGGCTGGCGTGGTAGTAGGCATCTTGTGCGTCTGCTGCTGCTGTTGTTGGGAGTATGCACTGGGTGATGTAGGACCACTCCCTACACCCTTGTTGGAGCCGCTGCTACTACAAGTGCTAATAGTGACCCCAATCTTGCCAGACTCCTTGGATAGGACCTTAGCATGAGGATGGGAAGGAATACCATGATCATCATCCAGCAACTAAATCCCTCACTAAATATTCTGAATAACTATGGCAGCAAGGGCATTGAGAAACCATTATAACTCAAGGTAATATCTAAGTAGAGGTGACTTCATGAGAGAAAATGATGAATATAAAAAAAATCACAGAAATCAACCTGAAGGTCGGTTTGGTTTGGTAGGTGAAGGTAGAGCTCACTCAGTACTAAGACCAATGGTGTGTGAAATTCACTCATCAGGGTAGGCTGGCCAGTTCACTTCTCTGTAGCTCCTGTGATTTCCCAGTATGACATGGTACCCAAAAGATGGTACACAGCATGGGTGGAGCTGAGGATGCCAAGAGGCATCACCTGGAATCGAACCAGGGCCCTCCGGTCAGTAGCCCAGTGCTCTATCCACTGGACTACCATGCCCCATATGTTGAACATATGTAGGCTAAAAAGTTCCCTTCGATATACACTCTATAAGGGGAGAATATTAGAAAATTGGTCTAACATATCACTACTTATCCTATTTAGGAAAATTTATATCATACACCTAGATAATTATTTAGTGTCAAGAAGACACCAGGTTTACAAAATAATCAAGAGTGGGATAAGGATTGTTTAAATAATTAATAGATATTGCAAACTACCAATGAATAGGAAAACCATTATCACAGTCATGCTCTTATCAAAAGATACCATATAGTAGAAGAACATTTTTACGATTCAGAAAAAATACATTGAGATTAATGCATTCTCCCTGGTGAAACTACCACTAAGCATAAAAGATCATAGGTTTTTTCACCTATTCATATAAATAACTAGGCATATTATTGGGATTTCACTGCAAAAACTTTGTCACTGCCTTGAAAAATAAAACCCGTATTACAGGAATACCCATAATACAGCAAGTAAGAAAACTTTATGCTCCCTTGAAATACATCTAGAGTATATAAGGGGCTGCCCTAAAATTAAGCCAAGCTTTTGAGGGGGAGGAATGTGTACCATTTCATACTAGTGGAGGGGTAAAAAAACCTAAAATAACCACGCCTAAATAATTTAAATGCTCAACCTGGCATATAAATTTCTAGTAAATGCCGTAGAGAAAGCATTGGGGCAAAAAATGCTGTTTATCGGGCAGTGGGTAATAATTATAAATTTTATTTTTTACCTGATGGGGACAAATCACTTTTTATTGCAAATCAACATCCCCTCTTAAACATCACAAATTAATTCAAGGACAACTGGGTGGCGTGACCTACCAGTGGGTCACACCACCCAGTAACCATTTTTGACCCACACTGGGTTGAATTTGTAAAGGAAGGTCCCTAATTAAACACAGAGCAATGATGAGAGAAAGGGGGGAGGGTGCCAGAGAGCATGAGCTAGTGTTTGATAACCTTGAGCATGACCTAGGATTCGCCTTCCGCCTCTTGCCCCACGCCTGTGAGGTCTTCTCCTTGGCCCAGGAGGGGGTAGAGGAAGGGAAAGAATGACTCATATCCCCGGTTCAAAATGATCCTTTGACCTTTTCCCTACTCTATAGCCATTCGTTTTCACAGACTTTTCCTCTCTGGAAACTACTGATGTATTTATTAAAACTACTTTCAGAGTTAAAGATAGTTTTTGGGTGGCTATCTTTTGAATATCTATTTCATTTTCCACTATTGGACAACCGCACCGACTGGAGAGGCAACCTTTTCTTCTGAAACAAGTTGTGTAATGGACTCCCAAAATTTGCTAATACCAATTGGTCACTAATATTAATAATTGATTATCAGTTATTACTAACAAAAAACTTCAGAAACTATGCTTTTCATAGTCAGTTAAGTGTTTTATTATTAAACACTAATTAATAATTAATTGATACTAAATAATAGTTAATCAATAAAAAACCTTCACCAAACATGTTTTTCAGAGTTGGTGAAGTTTTTTTATTATGGACCAGTTCCATGTAGTTACAACTTATACCATTGAAATTATTAATAAATTCACCCAGTTTGCTCATTACAAAGAGCAACCCTTCATTGCAAAAAAAATTATATAAAAGGAATGATATAATAGATAGTTAATGGTTAAAAATAATAAAAACAGTTATTGCAATTTTCCACTTAAATAAATGTCTACTTTTATTGGTTTTGATGTTTTTACATCATTATCCGTGGAAGAGAATTGCTACAGTAGACTCTCCTTATTACAAACAACGTTTATACGAAGTTTTCATTCT
>LYUA01000254.1:902932-914814 GCA_002093875.1 Calopteryx splendens | reverse complement strand
ACTATTCATTATGAATCGTTTCCACAAAGTAACGCCTGAAATAACTAATTTCAGACATTGACACTTGAAAATTTCATTGCAAGAGCTAAATAGAAGAAATGCATTTTTTTCTAAAAGAGATTACTATAAGATTTAGAGCACCCCATGAGTATTATTTAGCCAAAACCAGCAGCATACATATTTAACTTTCAATTCCACATTTTTATTTTCCTTGGACAATTATACATCACCATCATAATTTAGAGGCATTCATGGTGCTGTGAGTGGAAAAAGACTTCAACAATCCTGGTTACTTGGCTTATGCATCAGTTTCCTCACTTGAATTTTAATATAATTCCTCCATTTTCTAAGAAAAGTTAAGTAAAAATCCGCAGAAATCCAAAAGGGGTGCATGTAAACTTATCTGCATCAACCACAGGTGGAATTAAAATTTGGCTGCCATGGGTGTACCAATAGTCTTGATAGCATTAATGAGTATTCTTGTAGTAAACCAACATTTAAATGCCTTCAAAATTCCTCGACAGACAATTAAAATCAATTTTTAACATTCTCCTAAAGGTTCAATGACATCATCATGACAAACATTGACTTTTTCAATTGTCTTCCAACATTCCACATATGCACAAGTTTGTATGCATGTATCAACATTATCAACAAGGGCAAAAAATATAATTATGAGACTTTATAAGTTTTAAAGCAATATTTGTAGAACCTTTTTTTTAAATTATAATAACATGTTCCCAAAATTTAGGGCTACATGCTATGTTGTCAATTATTAAAGATTTATCTGAAACATTTTTACTTTTTGAAAGCATAATGGGAAACAGCAGGGTTTCCTTTGAATTTTATGGCATATGAAAATGTGAATTAATTTAGAATTAATACAAAAATTGTGAAAGTGCTTTATTTGATTCACTTACATAATTCAATACCTTTATGACTGCTTGAATGGAATGAGATAACAAAAGAAGAAAAACATATACATATATAATGACTATTTATCAATTCACGAATAGAAATGTCAGCCAAGTAGTGATATAAATTAGCTGAAAAATTGCCTTTGCCAATGAAAAGCCTATCATATTCAAGTTCATACTCTAGGACTCCCGGAGGCTATACAATTCATCCTAAAAATCAGTAAAAAATAATCATTATAAACTACATAAGTCTGATGTCTTCAACATCATCTTAAGTCCAGTGATTATAAACAAGTTTCTAATTACATTGTACTATATTTTACATTACATTATTTAATTTAAGTTTTGAAACAAATGAAATAATAATAGCTTTCTTAAAAGCATACATTTACTTCTTTAATAGCAGGTAATTTATTCAATGCATAGTATCTCCAAGAGAGCATACAAATTGAATGGAGAATTACAATTCCTAACATCCTAATAGCATTTTATACTCAAAAAATTTTGATGTTAAATTGACCTTTAGGCCATTAACATAAAAAATAGTGGTGGAATCTTTCAGTTCTCACAATATACAATAGTGCATTTCTTAATATTTTGTTTGAAAACAATCAATCACAATACATATTTTATAAATCCCCGTCATTTAAATCCAGCACAATACCATTTTTATTAGGTACTCGTATATGATTGTGTGAAGCACAAATAGTCATTTAACCACACTTTTACTTCAATATGCATTTTGAGATTAAGTTGTGGCCATCATCATCTTCCCAATTATCTGATCATTAAAATGTTCTAGCATACATCTTTGTTCAAAAGCTGAAGCAACATTCACCATTAAATCATATAAAAATATCATTTCATTTACATAATTTTGCCTTCTTCTTCTACGGCTTAAAAACGAGATACTAAAAACAGACTGAGGTAGGATTTCAGGACTTAAGAAAGAGCAAGGTAAGGATGGAAATCTTCACTCCATAATTAAAATATAACACAGGTAAAATAATGACCCAGGTACTTATACACAGGTATTTATATTATTATAGTAGTATTATTATAGGTAGTATAGTATTATTACAGGTCTTATAAATTTTTCCTACACCGATTCTTTAATAAACAGGGTAATTATAGATAAAAATATTTTAAATTAGACTATACATATCAGATTTATTAAAATGGGATTTTTTAGAATTATTTGTTTAAGAAACTATCAAATTAAATAATGGATTTCATAGTAAACTTTTAGAAAAACTGTCTTTCAAAATTTGGTTTCCCACAATTTGCAATGCAAATTACCAAATAAACTAGGTACTTTTTATTAATCAACTTTAGGCAAAACATATTCATCATAAGACCGATGCAAATGCTGTTAAAATATTTAAAAGGCTAATTTGATATTTTCTGATGCATAATCATTTTTTATTAATTAAATATTTTACATAGTCCCAAATATAAAAGCTGAAAGCCCTTTAATTTTCAAATATCTCATTCTATAAAATGGAAAATAGGTGTTGAGAGCCAGAATTGGCATATTTGATGGCACATTAATATGAAAGTCACAAAATGAAATTTACAGATATTTATCTAATTCAACAGGAATCAGAAACCAACGAATTTGAATTTTTTTAATCACACCAAAATGTATCCATGGTAATCACACTAATATTTCAACTCCCACACTCAGCAAAATATTTTGAAGTATCAATTTTGGAATTATAACGGTAAGAGTGCAATCATACCAGTAAGGGTTCATTCATTACTCTTCGTGGTGCAAGAGACTACATTATATGGCATTATTATCAAATTAAATATGGATTTTTGAAAACAATACCTAATTCTTTTTTTTAACTAATGTACTTGGATGTAAAATTTAAAATGCTTCTTACAGTTGGCATAACTCAATTTTAAACTGGTTCTTGGGAAATTGAAATTCAGTTTTATTCACTGTCAAACAAAATATACTTTGACAAATAACCATACAGTTTTGTGCTTTTGAATACAACTTCCATATGACATGCACATAAAATATGAGCCATATTTTTTTCCCAGCAATCATTGCGGAGTGTGTATCCAACCCTTCAGTTTACTGATATATACACCTACATTTATTCTTTCTTTCACATTAAGTTAGGACTTACATAATCAAGAGAATTCCAATTAATTTCACTTATAAAATGAAAAAGACAAAATAAGTAGCACTACATAAATTCCAAGGTGAATTTCTTTTTGAAGCTTGGTCTAATTAAACAACAAAATTTAGATGCCTTATCAGTATTAATTAAGTTTAATTACATGAATAAAACATTCAGATTTAAGCATAATATCTATAGATTTTGGTATATGGAATGACTAAGTCCCCATGTGGACTAAGTCATCCCATATACCAATATACTATCGTATATATACCAATGATAGAGTTGTTAATGCTGTAAATGCCATGAAACGTTCACGACTTTGACTAATGAAATAAATATGTTTGTGTTTACCCTATTCTCCTCAACTTCATTGACATTTTTAAAGATTTTTGTAAATTATTATTGCAAAACATATGCAATGATTTTCTAATTTCCTGAATGCCAAAAGAAAATAGCCCTAGTGAAACTCATGAAAAGTGTAAATTAACTAACTTCACAGTGTTGCCTAGCATGCCACATTCTCTGAGAACTTCATTATATACTTCATTGAAGGAAATACAGTATCATACATAATTGAAATCCCCATCATTTAAGCAGAACCAGTGAAATTCAGACTAAAAATATTTCATTCTGTTTTATATCAAAAAGCATATCTTTCAGCTATGAAAGGCAGAATAAAGATTACCTTAGTTTGAGGCCCTGTTCTGGGCATTCCGGGCAACAGGCAAGGGGAGATGGGTTAAAATAAGGCAGGAAGCAGAAGTCACATAAATGCATATTACGAACTATAGGACATACATTACATATTAAGAAATCCATCCAAATTAAGAAATATAGTATACACTAACACTATAATAAACCAGCTGCTTTCACTGGTCATTAAGGCTGGCTCATTTAATTCTAAATTCACTGTTAAGGAGATCAAGGGATTGGGGTTTTAACCAGAGTTTTGATATTAGCAGGTTGAGCATTAGGAAGCCTTTTTGCCTTTTGGCGAGCATTTCCAATTTTTGGGATACAAAGGGCATGTCATCCCCAAGAAGCATGAACATATGGCTTGCCTGACCACTCAAAGAGTAAGAATTGCCCAGGGCTAATGCCCAATCATCATGTGAGTATAATCAAGAAGATTTCACTCATAGAAAATCTGAGCCAACCACTGACCCAGAAGGGGAGACATCCATGGGCTACTGCTGTCTCATGACTACTATACATCTCTTATGTGTTCCATCTCTATTATTTGTTACTTCACAGATGACACATGCCTCAATTTTTTTAAAGAATTTATCCACTCATAGAGCTAAGGAAACTAGAGTTAAAATGTCTAGTAGTAGTAGTAGGCAATTGAGGACTGACCTTCATCCTGGATTGTCACTTCATGCTCTCTCAAGGTTCATCAAGTCCCTATGCATTGATACGATAAAGGGTTTACTATTAAAGATGGGATTTCAAAGAAATTCTTTCAGGAACTTTATATCTCCACAGAGAACATTCCCAGGATTGAAATTAAACTATTCTTACTTCCCGATCAGAATAGATCTGCCTTGCAATTGTTGGCTCTTAAGAGTAAATTAATGAGACCTCAGGGGAACGGACAGTGCATGAATTAAAATTTTTTAAGTGTCTATGGCCATTTTAAAATGAATGAGGAAGAGGAAAAATGGAAGGACTAAAATATGAGGAAAAGAATGAAGAGGGTAGGAAGTCGGAGAGAGGGAAGAAAGCAATAGTGAACAAAGGATACCAATTACCTCTTTAAGAGTTTTTTTTTAATGGAATGGAAACAACTAATATTTTTTTAGCTATAACCTAAGAGTAAAGTCTAAAGAACTATTCTTATAATACAGATTCCCACATGATATCAGTGTAAAACTGGTATTAAAGGAATATTTGAAACCAGACAGATTTTCCATGATGTGAAGTGCAAAAGTGTGAATAAATAAGTCCTGGGAAAATGCTACCGTGTTCTCTCCCTACTTGCTGGATTTCACTCTCTGTGAATTTTCATTGTTCCCACTTATAAAAAAGAACTCAAAGGAAAGCATTTTTGCACCATGTAGAAATTCAACGAAAAAGAGGCACTTCAATTACTAGAATAGATTACAGTAACTATCGAGTAAATACTTTTAGTTTTAAACTTGAGATTGTTTACGCATAGGATATCCAATGAAAAACAGTGCAGAAATAATAACATAAAAACCTCCATTAGTTCTGCAGTAATTAATGGAAAACATTCAGATTTTGTATAATAAAAGGATGATACCTACATGCAATTTGACCTTAAGCCATAGCATGATAAATTGTTGGACCAAGTAATATAAGTACTTATGCACATTTTGTACAATGGTAAAAAATTCTTCCCATATCTGAAGAAATGAATAATGTATATGAACTAAGCATATATACTACACAGTACTTAAACAAATCATCATTAAAAATTAATGGCTCTCACTCTATCATTCACTAACCATTATCAATTATGTAATGCACTTTTATCATCCATCAAATTAGGATTTAAATGCTCTAAAATAAGTACATATAAATATAGAACTGAATATAGTTTCAATTTTTCCTCTGCTGCAGTAAAAGGCTTATTGTTATCTTAATATTTGCATTTTTTAAATTGTCACTTGAATAAGGTCAAAGTAACAATAAAATTAAAGCATTAGTTTTCATACTGGTCTATCTCTAATCATACACATATTTTTATACAATAATGACATAAGAAAAATCAAAGATCCCAATAAAACATTTTCTACTAATTGAATAATTAAGAAATCATAACAACTTATTAAAATACCCATTGAAATTCAATGGGGGATACAAATATTAAAACCAATAGTTCTTCATAAGTTATTCTTAGAAACAATAACATTTATGAACTATAATTTCTTTGTAAACAATATGCTCATTTAGAGGAACAAAACTTTAAATTTTTATCATTGAATGCCCAGCGATAAAGAAGTTCTAAAATAAAAGTATTTTGGTATATCAGCTTCCGCTTCACAAATAAAAGCAGGTGGCTTTACCATACATGTACTATCACCAAATCTAACATGTCAACTCTACCATCACCAAAGCAAACTGCCCGAAGATTGGTTTGATAGGTGAAGGTAGAGCTCAGCTAATGCGAAGCCCAACGGTGAGTGAAATTCACTCCTCAGAAATATCTCTAAGCTCTGTTGATAAATTCTTGTTCTATCTCTACAGAAACAAATGGAAGTGAGTATTAAGATATAAACAAAAGAAACATGAAGCCCAGTCACATTTTTGAGATCCATGATGGTTGATTAAATCTAATGTTATTTTCAAAATAATTATAATTTGAAGCATTCTAAATTGTCCAAAGGGAATTATATTTAAGTCATATTTCAACCCATTTGAAATACATATTTGGCAATACTACAACAAAATAAATCCCTCAAAACAACAAAGACCATACAGTCATATATCCAAGTGCTTTTCCTTTGTTCCCCATAAAACCAGGGAATATAATGGGAATGACTAAAATATGCAATGATGAAAGAACATTCAATAATGTACTGTTGTAATTTGCCTATCCACCCTGATTTCGCAGCATAAATCCATCTGTGTGATGGTGACGATCCATCTGTCATGTTCAAATTTGAAATTTGCCCAAGAGTTTTACTTAGACCTCAGCTTTATCTAAAGATCACGTCTTATTCTTTACATCTATTCTAACTGAAATTGCTTTGAGCTGAAAGGAAACTGAAAACTGTAAACAAAAAACTGAATAGGACTTATGATAATAAAATATACATAATTTTGAACTCAGGATGTTAAGAAAATAGCACACTTACATAATTACAACACCAATATGTTATAGATACACTTTTATTAAGGTACAACTTCTGAAATATAAAACAATTTCAAAGCATACAAAACTGCAGTACACAAACTAATGGTAAAATATACCCCAAAACTACATTTCTACAGTCATACAGATTTCTCTTCCAACTTCAAAACATTTTTTGCAATGTACAATGAATATACAAAGGATATTAGCCATGGCAACCATTTATGTAATACATTTGGCACACAGTGTGGCAACCTACTTTTCTATTTCAAATATAAATTTGAAAAAGGATCAATGAGCAAACATGAAAAAATACTACTTGTACTACAGTTAGGATTAAGGCACATCATATAAGTCTCATTTTGCTGCCCATCGATGCATGGCATCACTAATAAAATGCTTATTAAAATTGTTAGAGAGTTTTCTCATAAAGACATTTTAATTGGGCATTTAAATAATACCTATGGCTATCAGAACAAAAAGGCACATAGAATTGTAGCTGTAATTATTATTAGTTGCAGTCATGAACAAAATAATAATCATTTATACCAGGGGATAGACTATTAATTAGTGTAATTGTGGCACATAAACAGCAAATTAATCTATCCACATGTTAACTCATACCTTAACATTCAACACATGTATAGACTTTTTGAACCTATACTCATAAAACATAAGCATCTCTAATAAAATTATCAAAATATTTTAAACAACAAATTATTTCAATTTAAAGCCAACAGATTTTACATACATTCCCAAAAAGAGAATGCCTTGCTACTTTTGAAGAGATACTTACGCTATAAAAACAAAAAGAAAGTATCTCATGGTTCCTTCCATGTATTTCTTGAGCAATGTTAAAAATGTCACAGCAGCAACATTTAAAGAGAATTAGTACAAAGAAGTACAAGACAATTATCACAAATTCTATATAAAAAATACTTAGCATTTCAAATAACAATCATCCAAGCTGACTTCCATTTAGCTAATAAAAAGCAGAACTACACTTAAAGAACTACTCACACTGGTTATAGTTAGAGTAGGTAGTATGTAATGACTTTCAAGAAATAATTTTCTTGAAGACAGTGGGACACCAACATGTAAAAATAGGATTGAATAGCTTTGGTAATCCCTTAGAACATAAAACATTGAACTGCACTGGACAACTATTTAAAAGTATCAGTAAACAGCACAATGTCCTCAAAGATAAGTCGTTGAACCGTTCCAAGGTAGTTAAATAGGTACATCACAAAGTAATAGCCAAAGAAATGTAAAGGAAATATTTAAAAGTAATTCAACTTTTCAGATGAGATTCTTACTTTAATAATTACATTCATATAAAAACACTCACCACAAAACAGATAAAATGGAAGGATAAAATGGGTGCACCATTCCGGTCCCTCAGTCTCAGCATTGGACCACCTCCACCAAGTTATCCAAAGACGACACAAACATGGTAATACAGAAGCATTGGTCAAAATAAAACCATTGACCTTGCAACTTAATAATGAGTGCACTTGTCATATTAATCACAATAAAAACTTAATGGAAGGAAAAATTATATCTTCTTTGTCAATAAATATTTCTGAGTAGCAAATGGGTTCCTTTGGTACAACCTTTTTTCTCAAGGGTTTAAATAAATAAATATTTAAGTTACGCTTGTACTAAAAAAAATAGAGGTAGAAATAAAAAATACATTATCCTATGCTCATGCACAACACATACATTTATATAATATCCCCATAGATGAAATATGCACCATTCACTTTCAATGTGTCAGGTCAAAATACTCATTCATCACTCATGATTTTCTTGTTTCTGGTGCAATCCACATTCAAGAATCATTTGCTATATTATTTCATTCATGCCAAGTTGGCTCACTACACATTCCAGGAAATGCTCATGATGAATTCTTATCATGGACTGCTGAACATCAGTAGCCCATTCTGAATACCACCAGAACAACTAATTCCAAGCAACATTTTTAGAGCATAACACCAACTTCACGAGAGCTCAATGATGTGATGATGCCTGATGTATGCCTGGTAAGCCCTGCTGTAATGAGAGAGTTATCTCCTGACTGTAAGGCTTGCTTGAGAAACTGACATGATTCGGTTGAAATTCTCTTATATGTCTAAGCTTGAATATTCATTAGGCCTCTCTCAGAATCAAAGAACATTATTTATCAAAAAATGATCAGATTGCCAGATGGTAGCTAGGTAACCACCAAATGAGAAAGCTGTGTGGTAAAACTGTGAAAGCATATCTGTAAGAAGAAAAATATCAACATTTTGCCATTCATAAATAATATCAACTCTAAAGGATATGGAGAGCCAATTAATTCAGTCACTTTCATGAAGGCTGGAAGGGAATTCAAACGTTGTATACCACTAATAATGGTTAGAGTAAACCATTAATAATGGATTTATCATGATCAAGACCTATTAATAGTGGGAGTGGTAGATGGTAATTATGAACAAGTCCATCATGAAGTGCCAAAATTAAAAACCTCATTTAAATGTCTGCATTGAGTTTGAATTCCTGCATCATTGAGTTCATTTTACACTCTAAAACTTAACATAAAAAAGTGGGATATATATTAACTTTCAGAATTCACCCAGAAAATGTACACCAAAAGTAACCATGCTTCTCTTGCAACATATCATGGTGTTTTCACTGTGAATGCATAATTATGAATGTAAACTTATTTAACAAAAAGATAACAAACAATGTAATCTATTTCTACCTCAACAAGTATTTCTCAATCTCTTATGTACCATGTTTGAGTAAAAAGACTAGTGTAAAATATTTGATAAAAGAAAGATTCTACTATAAAATAATTTGAAAATTGCATAAATTAGAGTGGTCGCAAAAGATATGCTAATGCTCCATGCTTGCAGGGTAGTAATACATAACAGCTGGAGCAGGGAGCTTCCAACTTGCAGCACGAACTTCGATTAATTCTAAAAGAGTCCTCCTATTTTTAGGTATACGCACTACATCCAGTGATAGCAGCGCATCACGAACAGAAGCCATGAGAGAAAGCATGCGCTGTGGTTGCTCACGTTCCAAATCACTGCCAATGCACATAATTATTATGAAAATAGAGTCAATCTGAAACAAAAATGAGAAAAAAACAATTACTTCACTTTCTTAAGAAGCATGCAATGATAAAAATCATAGAATATTTGGGCTCCTTATATACTAGTAATATTCACTTACTGGTTGAAAAACTTGAGTAGGAAATTTAATTACACACACTGAAAATTATCACTCACAATACTCTTTTTAAGTAGTTCATACATTTACCTGAATGTGGGCAGGTCTGTTAAATGATGCTAGTCAAGCCTTGAAAAATGAAGATTTAGTTTTGCTTATTTCTGAGCTGATCTATGAATTAGGTATGTTCAATTGCTAATATTTGGAGACAAATCTGTGTGCACCAGCTACCCGAACTGGTTTTTTCAGCACTATGGAAGTTGGAACCATACAATTGGACCCCATTTATAATAATAAAGGGCCAGGTTTTATACTATGCAATTTATATTTGATTTGGCTTCATCTTTGTTTGTCAATTTATGTTATGGTTTGTCCATTATTTGCATAACATACTAAAGAGGCAGAGGGGGTCCAACTGTGTATTACCATCAGCTACGATGGGGACAAATTCTTCACTAGGTACTTAACAATAAGTGAGCTGATAAGAGCACATGGTTGTGACCACTTATCTTCTTTCTATAACTGTGCAACATAACATATATCCTACCACACTAGATGCCTGCAACACCCAGCAACAGTGACAAAGACAGACAGAGAGAGAGACATCCACTGTGTGTGCTAGCTGTGCCAGTCACCAGTAAGGCACCAGTCAGTTGATCAAAAGTAATGAGAAGCAGGTAAGGGACAGTGAACACTGTATTATATTCAAGCATTAGATGGGTTAAGTGATGGTTTTACAGGTGGTGCCTTGCATCAGATACCTAATTCCATTCCTCATAGGTTCTCATGTCTTTCAGATTCTTGAAAAACATTCATAGAATGACAATGACTGTCAACATGAATGATGTATTCCAGAAATTTTAGCAGACTTGTGCTAGAAAATAAAATTTTCTGTCAAAACAGGGCACACAGAAGCAAAGGAACATTATCTGACGCGAAATGAAGAAAACCTTAAAACTATGAAATGCTTTTGCCACCCAGATCCAAAAGCATATGACTGGATAACATCATCAAGTAATCTACAAGAGGCACAAACATTCTTTATGATTACCATTCATGTGACTGATATTTTTTTGGAATTTTTTTATTGTTCAAAACCTAATAATTTTATAATGAATCACAGTGTCTATCAAATATTAGTTCCTCATATCTAAATATTTTTGCTTTTCATTATTTTTTCTATTTGGGACAGTCAAATAAAAAAATCTGATGTTGCCACCAGATGACTTTTTCCATACTTCTATTTTTTTTTATTGAGATTACATTATATTTGCATTTAGATTTAGAGTAATTAATAGATGAAAGGATGCCCATACAAAGTAGGGATTTTTGGTTAGTAAATATCAATTCTTCCTATTTAGACTACTTCCAATTGTTTGTACAAGTCTGTAAAATGTTTGAAATGTCTAATATTATTTCTATTAACTCATCAAAAGCTAACTTTACCGATTCTATATGAGAAAATTTACAGTAGCAACAATGGCATATGCTATGCTGCCCATATTCAACAGACTGATAAGATTCACACATGAATGATGTTTTCTCAATTTTTCAAGTGACATGGTAAAGAGTGAACAGAATAAGAAATTTCAATTCTTCTTCCATGTTTTGGTTGAAGTCTCAAGCTTTTATCTCTATTCTTTCAAATTTAGATGAGCAAAATAAAATGATTTAACTACAAAAGTTCCCATATATCCCATACATTCCAAACAGGAGAACATAAAAAAGCTTATTTCTTGGATTGTCTACTTTTTTATAATGATTTTTTGGGGTTAGTGCCACAGTTGCGAGTAG
>LYUA01000254.1:886182-896309 GCA_002093875.1 Calopteryx splendens | reverse complement strand
GTCCACTTATTCTTTGAGTTTCTTTCAGTCATTTCATTCTAAACTTCGAGACCGAACAGCATGCCTATTCATTGTGTACACTTGACGGGGTATGCAAGAAATAATTTGAAAAAAATATAAAATTTAAAACAAATCAAAACTCTTCTTTCCATTGAAATACCACCAACTTCTTCCAACCTGGCATCAAAATTTACTAGATCAGTGACATATGGCATTAGAGTGCCTGATGACCTTGAATGCCAAGCAAGCAAACAATATGCTGCTCCTGCCAATCTCATTCAGTTCTTGAGGGCCTGAATAAGAGTTGACTCATCTACCATGGGGACTTCTTTACTGTATAAATTTCCAAGTCATGGGTGACAAGGTTGTGAAAATGGATAAGAAATTCTGCTGATGGGAGGTTTATGACATGTGACACTTTTTATTCCTTCTGGGAGGAGGGACTAGGACACTTCTTTGGGTTGAATCAATGTGCTCAACAGTGCCACAGCCATTTTTGAAAGAAACTTTTATTTTAATAGTCAGCCCCTGCTGTTCGCATTTGCTTCCAAATGATGAAAATGAATTCAGTGGTAAAAAGGGGGGTTTATGATACAGCAATTTAAGACTCAATAGTGCAGGAGCTATGACGCAAAATTTTATTGTTGGAGTAAATTAAACCAGCATCCACGGAAACCATTCAGTGGTTGAAAGATACGATGCACAAAGTACAAGTGTTCAACTTTGCCAACCAGAGCTTCCATCACTTCTCAAAAACTTGACATTTTGTTGTGTATTTCAGGGTCCCACTACCAGAAGGCACATAGAATTGAAAGTGTCTTACTGGATTTGTATGCAAGAATGAAAGAAACGGCTGAGCAGTAACATGCCATATTATCTGAACAGAAGCAAATAAGATCACATATGAAATGGGAATTTGGAGTGCTGATTTCCAAGCAAGGTCGTACCAATGAGATAAGAAATTAAGGTTTATTTTCATCACTTTCAAAAGTTCAAGGTAGTTTCATTCACTTGTTTATTAGGTCAAACAATTCAGCATAACTGGTAATTAACATACTCTATTTCTAACATAAAATGTGTTTCCATAAAAAATAAAATGCTAATAGTACATATCAATTTATTTCCAAATGGGGGACTTAAAAGTTGGGGGAATTTTTTTTGGGGGGGGGGCAGCCTGGATTCAGAGGGATGCAATACATTCATTCAGCATACATTTAAAAAAATTGAATACATAGTGAAGTGAGTTATGTGGGTCATTTCTTATAGTTCTTAATTAAGGTTTGGTATGTAAATGTCATTCTATTATCTTAGAACTTGAAAAGAAGACTCTTCATCACGTTCAACCCAGTGTGCGTCACAATCGGTATTGCTACTGGAGGGGCATAACCCACCGGTGAATCAAAACGGCATTGGCCTCCATGGTGGTGTGACCCACCAGTTGGTCATGTCATCCTTAGTTTCTTATGTGATTATATTTTAGAGGAGTCATTGGTTTGTGATCAAAAATACCTTCTCCCCACCAGAGAAATAATAAAATTTATAATTATTACACTGCCACCCAACACACAAAATATTTTGCTCCTATGCCATCTGCATGGTCTGTTATAGAATATGTGTATTAGGTTGAACATGTTAATAGAGTAGCATTGAGAAGTCAGATTTTTTTTACCTCTATTATTTTTATACACAGCTGTGCAGCAGGTAAAGCAAACTTCCTGTCCTCAGCAATTCTTTCAAAAATATTCTTTACTAGCTCCATCAATGAACGAGCTGGAAGGTCATTTGGATCTGTAAAAAAGACATGGTTACTTTAATAAACTAAAAATTTTTGATTATTAGTGGAATGGAAGCTCAAGTGCAAAAGAAAGTGATTTTCAACATAAGTGCTATAAAACTGATTATTATCCCAAACCATCAAAGGAGGAATTTGAATCAATTATAAATGCATTATATAAAAATGTTTATGTTCATTCATACAGAAATACACAGCTGACTAGAGTAAAAGTTGTAAGTTGGCTTACCACCACAATAAATAGATGCAAAGAGAACTATAACATGATTAATTTATGACTCATGAATAAACTCTAAAATTAAAATATTGTACATATCAAGTTCCCCAAGAGAAAATAAGATGATCATCTTTTTTAAAAACCACACCACTAATTTCTTCTGAGTAATACAACAACAAAAGTCAATTGATGAAAGGTGCACAAACCCATTCTCCCATCCATTGTTTAAAGTACACTGATGATATATTTTACATACCTTTGGCAGGACAAAAAACAAATACAACACCAACAATAATCATTCTTCACCATCTATTTGAAGATCTAAGCTAAAAAGCACTCATGAATAATAAACAAATAGTAGCAACAACCACATGCCATGATCAAAATTATTTTAGTCTCACCTTGAACTGCATGACGTATTATTGCCTGCACATGAGGAGAAAAAGGACCAAGTTTGGGAGCCTCACTGCATGGCATAAATTCAGCTGCTGCACTCATGCTTTTGCTTCTTTTAAGCCCAACCACAGGATAGTTCTACATAATGGACAAGATAAAAACAGTAGAAATAAAACTTCCAGAATCGTATGTAAATGCTATTTTTCAACATTTGGCCCTAGAAAGTGTTTTACTGAATTGTATTACTGCACTTAGTTGTATTTTATGAAAAAATGTACTTAACAGTTCACAGCTTAACTTTGTATCACAATGCTGACAGGTTCCTCATCTTTACAACTACAGTCACCGTGGCGAAAGAAGTCCGATGAAAGACAAAGGGGTTAAGGTTGAAGGAGGGGGGTGGTGTGGGGTACTATTGGGATTCAGCCATTGGCTATGAACCGGTTTGGGCTCGGGGTGGACAACTTCCCCGCTTTCACTTTTGCATCTGCCATCAGACTTCTTTCGGCGAGGAAACTGTACACATGGATCTGATTGAAATCTCACTAACTGACAAGTAGAATTCAACTTCCAAAACAATACTGGTATTCCAGTCAACACTATTTATATGCATACATATTTTCCTAATGAGTTTAATAGAATGATTTTTGAAATACTATAATCTTAATAAATATAAGCTTAATTCCATTAACCATATTTTTTTTGCATTAACTCTAGGCTGTATCTCTAGTTCTTTGAAAGGTAAATATCAAATATTTGTTTAGCTTGTAGCACCTCAAATCCTCCCAATGTCCCAAAATAATCAAATTCCAAGGGAATATGTTATGATTAAACATTCTAAATGCTTAACACAAATATATATATCAAAGGCACACAAAATTATGATAAATAGAATTTTAAGTGAAAAAATTAATGATTTGTCAGTCATTGTTAGTTAGTAATAATTACAAAACTGTAATTTGACAACTCTTTGTCGGGATGCTGATGACATTAGAAATACAAATATCTTGCGAAGTTGGTTTGTATTTTCTCTCAGTGAGAATAATCATCATATCACTAGAGAGTGCACCAAGTTTCTATCTAGAAACAATGGTAGACAGGTGATCCTCCATGAACAGCAGTTTTGTACAAGTGTTATTTGATATGCAACCATTTTTCTGTGTTTCTTGACTGGTGGGTTAGAGAGAGAATATTCTTCTTCGCCCAGCCTTGGATAGCAGTGATAGACTTTTTTATCCAGCTTCATGGACCACAGTATCATATCATATGAATATAATATGTCTGGCAAATCTGGGTAGGATTTTTTCTGGTTTCAAATACAACTTTGTATTCAACCTGTTTTAAAGCACGTAATCATGAATAAAATTATTTTAAACTGAACTGAACAATGTAATCCACTTTAACTTGAAGATGTCTCCAGGACTGGGAATGAAACTTGTT
This sequence comes from Calopteryx splendens, assembly GCA_002093875.1. Lineage (NCBI taxonomy): Eukaryota > Metazoa > Arthropoda > Insecta > Odonata > Calopterygidae > Calopteryx > Calopteryx splendens. Next base: position 892,464 of record LYUA01000254.1, on the reverse strand, counting down.
GCCACCAAAGCAACCTCCATTACAGAAATTTCTAGAAGCAGAGTGGAACCTTGAGCACTTGAACCATTTCAGTACAGTCACATTGTATATGGCTAATAAATGTATTGCAACATATAGCAAACAATTTCTTTCTTAGCAAACAATTTCAGTCAATGTTCTTCACTTTGACAATGTCAAAGCTTCTATTTCGGTGCTGTATATCCAGGAGCATGAATTATTATCTTTCTTTTATCAAATTTATTGAATTCCTCTAACTATTTGCCATGGAAATAAAGAAAACAAGTGACAAATATAACATTTTATGTGCTCTTGGCCAAACTCAGGGCTTTTGGAACAATACCTAATGCAAAACTAAGAAGTAAATCATAAAAAAACATCTGCTATCACTTTATTCTGAATACACACCCATGTTAAGTTTCTTCTTGATTAAATTCCCCTAAAATAAGTAGTAGTAGAGTTTGTTTTTAATGGGTGCTTCGCCGGTGAAGGTCATTTCGCCTCTAGAATAACATCATGGGCAAGTCCCAAGTTTCCAGACCCAACCACTGATTCACACACAACCTGAACTTTAGTGTGAAGCTACATTAGGGGTCCAAGATGAGTATGAGAAGAATCCAGGCATCATTAACAATGTAAACAATAGTAAATAATAGTAATAAATATAAAACCATGTTCACCACTTTAAGCCCAGATCTGATGGATAAGAATAGTATCCAACTTCCTTAATGTAAAAATTAGTATCCACATGAATTTTTAAGCATGGAGTATTACTTATACCATTGCAATAATGTTAGAACTCCAAAAAATGTTGGTCTCTAAAATACTCTTATTTTTATTCTAAATTAACAAATAATTCACAGCAGTGCTAGGAATGACAACCTTACTTCTTTAGAAATGGGCATATTTTAAAATGGTTGGGAAGTGTATTGAATGAGTATACTTGCAAGAATAACAGAAGCTAAAAAAATTTAATGGAAAAAAGAGCAGATTTTTTTACTTCTACCATAGTAGTAAATCCTGAAATGGATGTCACCACTCACACAATTGCCACAGTGCAAGAGCCATAAAAATACACTTAAGATGGCCTGTGATGGTGGCCAATTAAATATTTTATCTACTAATTTCAAGGTGCACTTCCCTTTTTCTTTGGTATTGTCTTACACTATTGACTTACACTATTGACTTACACTAAGTTACTCAAAAGTATCACCCTAAAATTTGACATAGGTAAGCAATACATAAGTGCAATGGCATTTGGAAATCAAATGATAGAATATAATAGAAATGACACCTTTTCAAACTCCCTTCCACTGTGCTTAATCACTTAACCAATACTATAAAATGTATGATATACTCTGCATTGCATCAAGTTATAAAAGCATGCAATTATTAGCAAAATAATCATGTAAACTCAGAAGACAAATAAATATATCAACCATTACCCAAACACAATTATATGAATATTAGTAACCCTAGGCATCATTAATTTCATAAGAGCATAAAAACAGCATGATTAAACCAAACTGCTAGCATTATAATTTTTTGGCAGATAACAGCTCAAATAAATACTATGGTTGCTGAGGAAGCGCATATGAATGGTATCTGCCAAACAGCTATAATTGTACATTTGCACACAAATATTTACAAAACTGTGATGGAAAATTAAGTCTCACAATCAATGCTTTCTTATTACAGGCAGGATTACCAGCCTATTAGTCAAAGCTGGATATTACAAACTACTTCTGTTGATATCTAATTTGTACATGGCAGCTGTTAACTGCTGCACATGGGTAAATTCTGAAAGAATCAAATTGAAAGAAAGGTACTACTGTTGAGGAGGCATTTGTTCAAGAGCATAGATGCATCTCCTATACTCACAAAAATCCCTCACCTATGTTTCTTTTTCTCCTCCTACAGGACATGGCATTTTTTTTCATTTGCTATAAAGTCATGAATTGACCAAATACTACATTACATACATATGAGATGTAGAATGTAATGTCTTAAATATAACATAACAAGCTGATTCTTAAAAATATGTCATTTTTCTGGCAAACATTTCTAAAAAGGATATCATCATATGCAAGCCACTACTTCTCAGTTTCACCAATGTAAAGCTTGGTTTCATAAAGGATTGCTTTATAAAATAAAGCAATACTCATACATGAAAGCCTTGTAATTAAGCCTGAGATTCTATTCTGAAATTTCTACATAACAAGAACTTTCTATGTCATTCCAAAGGCAAGCATACTTTCGCTACCAAGCTATTGATTAGGATATGATTTAGGAGATGCATGGGTGTGATTTTGTGGTGATACTTGTTTGGAGTATATCACACTTTAAAGATGCTGACTCTGGTGTCCAATTCGTGTAAAAATTATACTTTGAAACTTCAATTTTGGATTCCCACAATTTTATATTTTCTCCAATTATATTCACTAATCAATCATGCTATCCCAGTAAAATTCCAATATGAGCTATTCTAGCATATGCCTTCTCAAAATTTTCCTAAATTTATACCTAATTTTGCAAGTACAAAAAATATATTTTTTTACAATTTAACTCTCATAGTTTTCTCTTTCAAAATAGGAGCAAAATGATCAGCACTGTCTTATACCTATTACAAGAAAGAAGAAAAAATACAGCTTTAATGCTTCTTTTATTCTTATTATGCCATAATTTTTCTAAAGTTTTAAATAGAGGTCATTAAATTATACAGAAAGTCATATTAACTATAGCTAACACCATAGTTAATACATTACAGGCCAGAGCAATTCTGTGAATGTTATAATGAAAACCGTTACCTAAGTTCAGAGAAAACATAAAATATGCATATCAAAGTCCATATCATTATGTAGCAATTTTCAAGGAATTTAGTGATCATTTTATCATATGAATAAATGTAAAATATTCACTCATTTAATAACAATTCACTTTCAGGATAGTGCAGCCATTGCTGTGGGTAATTTCAGTGTTAGATAAAAAGATATCACCCGGGAAACTATTAATAATGAATTAATGTATATTTTCATAACTTAGCATGACTTTTATATCATGAAATGTCATATTATGAAAGTATTAATAATTTTTAGATGTCAATCTCAGCGACTGCACTAGTCTGATTCATAGCATCCTATTCGCTGGATAATATACATCATGTCATGGAGTGAGTTGAGGAGGTAATATATTAATTCAAAGATGAAAAATTTTAACTTCTTTCTCTGTAAATGTGTTTAAAAGTGTATTATGGTGAATTTTGTTGCGTCATATTTGTGATTATATGTATACTCCGTCGATTATATATTAAGTTTAAAATTACCAACTAGTACATTCACTAATGCATTGATAATAAAAATGTATTATAAAAACTTGGATTAATGTGCAAACAACCAGACAACTAATTAACTCACACAAGTAAAGTGAAAACCATGCTTTCAATCTTTCAAATCACTCATTGCTTGATATTTTCAGAAATACTGCCATCTGGTGCCAAACCTAAGTACTTCCTGAATGTCACCATCTAATGACTGGCAATGAACAAAGGGTGAGATACAAACATTAATTCAATCTTTCTGCCAAGCTCTATTTGATGTAGAAATGTAAATCTAAACCCGAAGGTGGATGAAAAATTGTTTTTTTTTTCTGAATCAAGTGACAATCCTCCATGTCCACCACCTTCTGGTATACATTATCCGATGAATGTTTCATCAAGAAAGAGATTGTAGAACAGTCTTGTTTCATCTCCTTTTTATAAATGGTGTTTTATTATTTAAATATTTTCATTGGTTTGGGGTTTAGACTCTAGAAGCCTATCAAAAACAATTTCCCTCTGATTCAAGTTAGCCATCAGATTATTTTAACTCTCCTTCAGATGTACTCAACTTACATTAAAGTTATCATCCATAGCCCAACTGAGATAATTTTAGGTGTCCACCTCAAGAAAAGTCATTATGATGTTCCTCTTCCGCTCCACTACACACCATGAGAGAGACAGAGAGCACAAGTAGAGCCGTAATAAATAAAATCACTCACATGGATGGTTTCTGAATACACCTGGTGAAGCATTTTGGTCTCAAGATGGCTTAGAGACAAGCATGGGAGCTTGACTTCATAAAGTTTTCATTGTTTACTTCTGTTCTGTCGGTGATTTTAACCTTCACCTCTCACTCCTATCTCAGTAGTCCACCAATTCTGCCTCCATCATCCACCCTCCCTCCAAGAGTCCAGCTTTGATGGCATAGTAAACTTGACTTCTCTTTCATCTACCTAATCAACTTACTGAGTGAAAAAGTTAGGGCTAGAATAAAATGCATTCACCCAGATGGCCATCACCATGACAGGTGTGCTCGATGCCATTCCCCTTGGAGGAGCTACACGTTAAGTTGGACAATATTATGCAGCAGAAGCATAAACAAAACCTCATGATAGGCTTAATGATTCATGGTACAGATACTGATTTGGTTTGTATTTTTATTAGAAAAAGAAGTTACTCATTCAATTTGCAATAGTTTCCTTTTGTAAGATATGGAGACCAAATATATTATGCCTTCATAATTTAAACATGAAACTTTGACTACACAAAACATGTAATGATGTAATGCCTTGGGGTAAGATTTTGAAATAAGCAATGTGTTTGTGAGTCAATGAACCAGATGATTGCTTTGAATTTCATTGTAGATGCAATTTTATTTACATGTCCAAAAAAGTATACATAGTCCTATGGTTTTTGTCAGAGATTCATCTTAGGTTCGAATAATACAATATTTTGAAATAGATTGAAATAATGAGGTTTTATTTATTGTTTTCCCTATCCACCGTAGGCAGGGCTTTAACAAAAAAAATGAGACAGCAAAAAAAACAAAACATTCAATGCATCCATTCAGTTTGACCTATACTATAACCTATAATATTATTAAGTGGAAAATTGCAAAGTGTCTGTGTTTCTCTTATATACCATAACCCTTCTCTCTATTCTTAACTACTTTGCATAGTCTGCTCACTGCCACCAATTGAATTATGCTTCCTTTTTGGATGATGTGAAGGTAAGGATAAACATCCACCACTTAGGCAAATACCCTTCTTCCAATATAGGCATACTCTGAATCACACTACCAGTCTTCAGTTTCCAGTCTTTTCAGATTTTTTAATTTCATTATCAAAACGTTGGTCTTAAGGAAATATTTCACTGAGATATTTTGCAGAAATTAGTGTTGCAGGAGATGAAGTAGTGAAACAATGACTTTGTGAACATCAATAGATTTAGATACCATTTGCAATTAATGAGCTTCTTGTTAAAACCAAAAAATCACACCCCTGAGTAGATGCAACACATTATAGATTTTTTCAGGAAGTAATTATTATTACATGATTGGCTATTGTGGTCATGTTAATATGCATTGCCCACATTTTAGCAAAAATCCAGTTAAACAGTAAGGTAGTTAGCCACTAGTGTCTTAATAATGGTTAAATATCTCATGCACCAGTCTCATTATCACATTTGAAATGATGTAGAATAACCTGAGTAGAAGAGGTACTAGCAACTCTAGGGAGAGTTGGACTAGGCTGTATAGCAATTTGGGATGCCATCATATGAGTACGCCCTTGCTTCCCCTTCTCTTTGCTCTTCACAGTGCCCACAGCCACTGAATGATGTGCCAGTTGAGACAGCTGCTTCTTTCCCATCTAAAGATTTGATGTCAAATTCAAATATTTTTTTAAATTCTCAAGTAAACCTAGTTTCAAAAAAATTTCCATGTAGAAAGAAAAAAAATTAAGTCCAGAGCTGACAATGACTTGACAATGCTGTTTTATAATGCCATAGGGGAAAGACAACAAATTCTCAGAGGAAAACATGAGGAATGCATGCACTTTGTTATCATGGATTGAGAGATTGGAGTATAAGAGAAATTCTAAGGTCCAAGACAGTTGTTGTTAACATTTCATCCAGAAAAAGAAAATCCACTGGAGAATCATGCCACAAATTTACCTTTGTAGAATCATCACATCTCCTATTAATACATGAAATTTACTCCACCTACACATTTTATAAGCCTCCAAGCATTTATCAGGCCTATTTTTTAATGTTTTGGAATATTTTAGTGCTGATATTAAGATACGTTATGGAATTGAGTATGATCTGGAGTACCTATTCTCAGTCAATTCTTGATAATTCTGTCATTTAGAAATTGAAAAGCATTAATTTGCATTAATTTATTATAACAAATATACCAGCTTGTTTTGGCCTTGTAATTCATTTTATAGAAGTTTATTATCATTTCATCA
>LYUA01000254.1:816992-827887 GCA_002093875.1 Calopteryx splendens | reverse complement strand
GATTTGAGGGGTGTTCCCTGGCCCCCAAAACACGGAGCTAACCGCATTGCGTGGTCTTAAACAATACCCAATATAACGCCTATGGAACTGATATTCTTACCTCTACACCATAAGGAATGGGTAAGAGATCTAACACTGCTCTACTTAAAAACTGAAGCTCGGTTTTTATGAAACCAGGGTTGCTCAGTATTATCCGAACATATATTATCTACCAGTGATTCTAAAAAGTACAGGCCAAAGAAAAATAAAATAATTAGCATGGTGAAGGGGTGGCTAATAAATAATGTTAGGTACTAGTAAAAATTCTCTCTCTCTCTCTCTTTGGCAATGACACCTCTTAACAGGTAGTTATTATTTTTTAGGCTAATGCCCCAGAGCATATTGCAGTAACAGAAGAATAATAGTGGAGATGGGTACTCTCGAAGAATCTATGCTAGAACATACATATGACGTTAAACATCCTTTTATGCTACGTTTGGCGGTCAGATTTTTAATGGAGTCATTATTCTTTATGTTAAATAGGTATGTTTTTTGTTACATCGACAACACTTGAAATATCGCGACGAAGGCGCGCATATAGTTAAATACTTTTTGTGAAGAATATTTGGAGTTGGCGGCGTTATATTGGGTATCGTGACAGGCGTTTCGTATCCAATGATGTGTGCCAAAAGTGCCACATCAATCGTATCTCCTAGGCCACGACGAACTCCGAGTTGAACCCTAACACTTATCGTGTCGCAGAGAAAATTTCACTTGTCAATGATGAGATGTGATTCATATTGCGAAATCCATAATATGTTGCTTTGCAAGGAATATAGTCATCGTCCCAACCAAGCCAATTAAATTTTCTTTCATAACATGCGGCCGATGCGGCTCCAATCATGCAAAAGAGGACAGTTCGAGTTCGCCACGCCCCATCCACATCACAAAACCAAACGTCGCTGATCCTATAGGTACCGTTGCTCCTAGAGCAACGAACTTCTCTCAACATCAGCAAAGTTCACCTTTGTATATTAAAAGCCAAATGCTGGAAATTTGTTATGCAAACCGTTGTTGCCTGGGAAGAAAGAGTAAATCGCAAAAAAATTAATTTCTACCAGTCGGGAAGGAGCTGACACCTTCCCACTACTAAAAGCAAAACACACAACATACACACAAATGGAGATTTATAAAAGCGCTGCTAACTATTTTGTATAGTTGCGGGGAATATCCCCAATCTCTCAATACCCAAGTGCATTTATCCCTAAAGGGGAGATACTTAAAAATTGTGGCACGTGAACCTTTTTGTTCCATTATGCAACTTGATTGCAAATAAACGTCTTTTGTAAATACGCTTACAAATGACAGTACAGTGATGATATTGTTTTCGACATATCCCAAACAATCTAGTAATCATTATCGTCCAATACCTCGCATTTTGAATTCAATTGAAATGATTTAGATAGGAAGGAAGAGACAAAAGAAGCATCTATATCGTTGCACTTTTTAAATGAAGCTATGATTTAACACTAAATTGCCGTTAAAGCATGATCTTGTCTTTGTCATGGAAGTACAAGACTGAAGAAACTTCGATTCACCATTGAGATTACAATATGTAAACCATCAAACAAAAACCATGCACATCAGGGGCTACAGGTGCTCTGTAACTACAGTTAGGCTCCCTTATTGAGAGGGAATATGTTTCACTCCGATCTGCTTCAACTCGAAAAACCATATTACAAAGTATATACAATAACAGACATATAACGACATGAAAGATTTTTAACTTACTTTGAATTGACTCCTGCTGAAGAAAGCCCCCAGTCGTAAAACACGGGCTGCGATAATTTATTCTCACTGAAATTTTGTAATAAGGGTTCAATGTAACACTTTAAGTGACAATGATGTGAATAAAATAATGCACGAACACTGTAACTTCAAGTTAATTTGCTTTAAATTTCGCTATTTACTCTCACAAGCATAGGTTGGAGCATATCCATACATGGATACGCGTTTGTAAGTAAAGGATATTTTTAAAGTGACATCGCTGCCTTCCGTAAAGATAGACTACCCTTGGAATAGCGACTTTTTAGTATAACGATCACGAAATGTTATTAAATAAATTTTACCTGCATGAGTATATATGAAGTTTCGGAATTGATTCGTAAAATAACTGGTATTACTCGCAACTAACTCCCCCCATCGTCGTTCGATGTCGTCTGCTCCTAGAAGAAACCGAAGAAACTTCCGTATTTCAAGACATATGACTGTAGAAACACGGCCTCAATAATGACGTCACCTGAAGCAACAGATGAAAACGTTGCACCTTTTTACGCCAGCACACTTTTGGCGCTTCTTGTCCTCTCTATTTGATATATTGACCACTAGATGGTACTAAGCGACAGAGCACACATAAGGCGCTAGGTTAAAGCATGGAAGAAGGACCTCCTTCATCCATGGTTAAAGTTTCAATGTCGCTATATCAATAGATGTGCATTCCACTCTTCATTTCTGTTAAGTCTCAAATTGGAGACATTACTATTACTAAAATATTTAATTTAGCCTGTCATCCTTCCGGTTGAGGTGGGGTTTTGGATTTCACAGGTCCCTCATTCTGAAGCTGCGCAAATTTGATTTTCCGGATATAAAAATTTTGTTTCTTAATTAAATTTCGTATCTGGACTCAATGTAATTTAGATTAGCTATTACATAGAGAATAATCATGCAGATATAATTCCAAAAAGGGTTACCAGATCAAATATCATGCTCCCATAATATCTTCCATTGCATGAAGACAAGTATGCTAACAACGAAAAAAACCATTATGTGACAAATGAAAATGCAAAGGTGGATAGCAAATGAAGCACTGCTAAGAAAAGTCTTCTGCCAAACTGCGAAAAGAAAGCCACGTCAAAAGACAATTTATTTTAGGTTCACCACCATAACTATACTTTTCAAGCATAAAATGCCAAATGTCAGGCCGCTATTATGAATGGAATTGCTCCTCGATTTGGAGCGATTATCGCTCCGATTGAGCGATAATAGCTACAAATCTCTATTTCATCAATCTTCCACAATGGCATAACTTCACAAAGTTAAGGGGCAAAGATTCTGTGTAACCTTACGTTTATTTGTTTATAACATATTATCTAATCACGCCAGAAATACAACAATGATATCATTTAAAAGATAGGTACAGGCTATCATCTGACACAAACAATTGCAAATAATTGTTTATTAAAATTGTTATTAATACTTTTCTCAACAATATTTAACATCCAAGTTAAACAAAACCGATGGTTCAATTTTTAAATAAAATTTGCAATAAACACAAATAACCTTAGTATTTGATTTTTGCAATTCAAAAGGTTTGTCCATTTATTAATTAACTAATGGTAACACTGGGAAAACTAAGGTACAGTTGCAAAAATAAATACGTTTATTTGTTTATAAAATTTCACCAAACCAGTGCAAATATGAAACAATGGAAACATTTCAAAGATAAAAGTACAGGATATCGACTGACATATATAATGTAGCAAATTATTGCTTATTAAATTAGTTTTAAATACTTACAAATGGAGTATTTATTAACCATATTTTACGTATGATTAAAAAAAACTCAAGGTACAATTTTTAAACAAATTTTAATATAAACATATACAACCGATGTCTTTATTTAAACAAATCAAAAAGTTTGCCCATGTATTAGTTAATAAATGGTAACAGTTGGAAGAGTAAAGAAAATTCGTGTTTTACTTAAACATTTATTAAGAACTACAACACACTACTACACCGGTGCACCAACACACTACTACACTACATTACTACTACACCAATACCACATTCGAGGATTCAAATTGCTCCTCCCGTTTCCGACGAGAAACATATTTTACTAATTTCGTTCATCGTCATTTACACCTTCAGCCGTGGGATGAACATCCATTTGTTTATAATTGAATTTCTCGAAAATGTACGGTTCCTCCCCCTAGAAGACCAGCCAAACCAAATGTGCAAGATATTTGAAGACAATGAAATTTAATATTGGGAACTGTAATGGGAATGTAATACTAGATCCAGGTGTGTAGTTAAAGGAGCTAAATATTCAATATATTTCCCATATTTTTTCTAATTTGAAATATGAAAGAAGCCTTCACTTAATTTAATAAAATATAAGAACTAAACTATTCTCATTTTTACATTTTCTTTTTTTAGCATACTATCATAAAAAATTAATTATCATATCCTTATGGTTTTTTGTAGCATTGTACTAGGTTTTAATTAGTTCCCCTATTTTAGCGCAGTAGTTTGCTTAATTTTTGATTTCTATTTTTTAGGGTTAGTTTTGAGAGTTTGGTCATAAATCATTGTAGCCAAACCCTCAACACTAACTCTAAAAATTGCTGAGTTTTGCTTTTATTGCTACATCATTGAATTTCAAGGATTTCATCAGTCAAATTGCCTTAATTATAAGTTTGTCTTTGGTAGCTAAATTGGTAGTGTACTCCTTGCCACATGTTTAATGGAAGTGAATTTTGGGTGCCAGAGTAATCAAGAACTCAATGATTTAAACTTTGAATCATTGAGTGATGGATTCATTCCCCACTCCGAGTGCATGGGATGATGGACGGCTTTCATTCTGGACCAATCAGTTCATTACTATTCTCTGCATTTGTACATTTATCCATAGTGTCATTTTCGGGGAGACCATTATGGCTTGGAACACAGAAATATTTGATGTTTTAAGTATGACTACATCAGTCCATACTCATTGACACTCCAATAACAGATAAGTGATGCTATGGTTCATTGGGCACATGTGAATAATTTTAAAGCATCAAGTTGGGCCTAAGGCAAATCAAATTTGACATCAAAAGACCAAGGCCAAAGTTTCAATCTGTAGACAGAAGCCAACCTAATAACATTATAGGGGCTCCAGTCAAATTAGAATAATTTCAATCTTCTAGGCATTATGGGTACTCTCAAAAGTAGAATAAAACCAAATCTCACATTCCAAAGAATTGTCCGTTCATGGAGAGAGCCCCATTACTTCCAAGGGCCTGTTTTTATAACCTGCGGAAATTAGAAATACCCAGGAGAGAAGAAATTAGTCCTAAGAACTGACATACACACACAAGGATAGTGAGAAATTTCTCCAAACATTTCTAAATACTGGTTATACTCATATAATATTCAACCCTGTGTATAGTTCGACCCCTAATTTTTAGGCTAAAATATTGTTTGAAAACCTTGAACTATACACGAGTATATGGTATGTACACATATAGTTTTCAAACATTCTCTGTCAGTCGGTATGTAACATGAGCATTGTGACCTAATTCTTATGCAACATGTATTTTAATATGTATGAGTGGTCATCAAACTTTATGGAACTGTAGGAAAACTGTCCTTTTTCTCATCAATATTATCTTATATGTATATTGTTTTCAACGTTTCTCTACCTGAATTTCTGTCATTCTTGACGGAGGGTTTACTAGCATTTAGGCACAGTAGTCCAATGCAGAGAGCACTGAGCTACTAGAGGATTAGAGGGCCCAGGTCCAATACCTGGTGAAGACTGAAGGGAAACCTCAGATTCACTCAAGCTGTGTACAATTTTTTGGGTACCAGATCATCCTGAGAAATCACAAGTGGCACAGGGAAGACCTGTCCCCCCCCCTAATGTGTGAATTTCACATGCTGTTGGGTTAGCACTGGGTGAACTCTACCCACACCTACCAATCCAACCTTAGGGTTGATTGCTGTGGTTGGTTATTTCCTACATGTCCAATATTGTTAAATAATGAGAATTTGGTTCGGAAACTGACTCCATATATTTTGATTTACAGAAGGCCTTTGATGGAGTCATCTAAAGTTACTTTAGTGGTGCTTTAATGAGCTGGTTAAATAGTTACTTGCACAATAGATCAATGTGTGAAAATAATTAAAGCTATTGCATTTTAGGAACTTTTAATAACCTCAGGGTCAACATTAATGGCCTTTAATATTTTAAATTTTCATTAATGACATTCATAGCCTTTGAAAATTTCAATTACTCTCTCTCTTTGCAGTTAACCTCAAAGTCTACAGGACTATTTTAGAATCTCGTGACTCTAAGCAGCTACAAGAAAACATTACAAAAATCTACACTAATTTTATCTGGAATAGATAGAAATTGAACATCAAAAAATGTGTCTCTAAATGTCTAAATATGCCTCACGATTCAAGGGTATCAACCATACCTAAGGTTGATATAATAATCTTGGTGCCATATTACTCGTAGATTCGGAACTAACACATATTCCTCATTTGGTCAGTGTCACTAAAAAAACCTTGTCAGGGTTTGTAAACAGACTTACTTGAAATTTAAAAACCTCTAAAAAAAACATTGTTCTCTAGTACATAACAATTTGCATACATTACTGGGGCTCCTCACTACAATAATGACATGTACCAGTTGAAGAGAGTGCAACATAAATGTTTGGGGCTTTGGTTGCATATAGATTAAGGATCCCAATGAATGAACAAAATTAAGTTGATCTGATGAATCTCCTCAAACAACCTCCTCTCAAAATCAGACGTGAACTCTTTCACTTAACAGTACTCTTCAACATTGTGACTTCACATTATTATACCACTCCTGGACTTAAGTCTTCATGTACCAGCTTCTAATGTTAGAAATAATAATGTTTAAAACAGAATACCACAGAACTAGTAAAAACATCCCTAGGGATAGGATTTTGCAACCAGTGAATAGCCCCACTAAATTGCATATTTCTAATTGTTCCAAGCATGATATAGAAAAAGAGTGTTCTCTCTAATTCATTTAACCATTGAAGTCATTTTACACAGATATATGCTGACAGAGTACATAGTTTCATTATTGTATTGTCCGACTCAAATGCATTTCATTTGTGTACTTTTATTCAACTAGTTTAACCCTTTCTCTGCAAGTGATGACAGTCTCGTCATGTGCTGTACATTCTGCTCTGCTTATGATGAGTATGCCTAATCTTGGTTTTTCACTTCTCTGCGTTGTCCATTGTAGTGCAGGTGCGTGTGCCAATACAGTATATGATAAAAAGTTTGTATTTTATTCACTAGATAGAGCCACGATCACTCAATTTTTTTTCCTTTTTGTATTTAAAGAAATTTTTAAAAATGCCTCACGTGCGGCAATAAAAGACTACCGCAGAGAAAGGGTTATATAATTTGATTATATATTTTGTGCACCAATGCACCATTTAAGTACCATGGTGCTTGTATGGACAAATAAATAAATAAACCAGGGGCTTGTAGAAGAGGACATTTTTTCTAGGTTTAAAAATATACCCATATTCCTCTTAAAATCAGTCTTTGTCCATTTCAGCCCTGAATTACAGTTTGTGAAAATGCTACTGAATAATCATATTTCTTTCTAAATTAAATTCTGAAGTTTATTTACAGTCAGGTCACTTTTTTTTACAATAAACTCAAGTCCTCAATTTACTGTAAAAATTTCAAGTTTTTTCACAAACAGTAGATGCCAACCTTACTCTGAGAAAACTGTGGGAAATTCAGCAACATTATCTTTAACAGTGCATACGAAAAATTCACAATTTAAAAATAATTCGACTGAACCAGGACTCAAACATGGATCCCTATTTTTGACCGAGTACTTTAGCCAGTTAAGGTCCCAGGCATCCTCCTACACTGTGGATTTTTGAGATATTTAAACCGAAAAAAAACAACATTCGAGGGATCCAGGTTCGAGTCCCAGTTCAGGCTAATTATTTTTACATTGTGAATTTTTTGCATATTTACTCTAGGTGCCCTACCTCTCAAGGATAGGAGTTTTGCAAAAAGGATTTAACACCAAACTCGCTTTCACTCCAAGGACTTGATTTCCAAATTCTTGGCTCCATATGGTCAACTTAAAGGAACCCCTTGGATAATATTTTCAAGTCGTACTACTACTTTGCAGAAAGTATGCAGAAATGAAGATAGGCTTACTATAGGAGTGTGGCCATCAAAGAGCTANNNAGAAATGAAGATAGGCTTACTATAGGAGTGTGGCCATCAAAGAGCTACCTTAACCGGTATATTACCAATAATAATTTTTAAAACTACTAGTTTAGGGGGTGTGGTTGTTCAGTAGGTAGAGTACTAGGCTTATAACCAAAGGACCAAGATTCAATTCTGGTTTATATATCTGAACACACACAGTTTCACCCAAGCTGTATGGAGTTTCACCCAAGCTGTATGGTTTTCCAGGTACCAGATCTTCCTGGGAAATAGCAGGCAGCAGGCCTTACACAAATGTGTGAATTTTACATGCCTTAGGATGTAGCATTGGGTGAGCTTTAGCCTTGCCTATCAAACCAACCAATCACTGGAAAATCATTGGAACATAATTTAAACAATAATTAAGGAGAATAACAGAATTTTCTGTTACAACAATAGGCTATAAAAACCCAAAAAAGAGCAACATGGTTTGATGAAGTGGCATACAGCAATAGAAGACAGAAAAAAGAAACAGAAAATAAATAGAAAAAAGAACAAGAGAAAGAAAAAAGGCAGTCACAGAAGTTAAAATAACAGCAGATAAATCAGAGACAATGTCACAAAAGTGCCGTAAAGATATCAGAAAAAGATTAGAGGCTGCAATGAACCTCAAACTAGTTATGTACAAACAAAATGGAGCAAATAGAAAGTGATCTCCAAAACGAAAAAATATTTGATAAAGATATTTTCATAGAAACTTAGGAACCAAGAGGAACAGGAAATGGAAATTATATTAATCTACACATTGATATGGAAGAAAGAATAGAACCTCCAACATTAGAAGAGGTCAGAGATACAATCAAAGTCCAAAAATATACAAGGAAGCAGTAATAGACTAAATACCCTCCGAGGTGTAGAAATTAGGTGGAGGGTACTTAACAGAACAAATACATGCCATGAACACAAAAATATGGTAGGAAGAGAAAATTCCTAATGAATGAAAATATAGTATTATAAGCCCTGTACTCAAAAAGGGAGATAAATGAAAATGTGACAATTATCAAGGGATACCTCTTCTATGCACAGCATATAAAATATTAACATATTTTATAAAGTGATGACGTGGACCCCTGGTAGAGAATATACATTGATGAATATCAAGTGGAATTTAGGAGTGGCAGGTACACAGTTGATCAAATCTTTACTGCAATAGATATCCTGCTTAAATCCTGGACCCATTAGTGGTTCATATCCAAAATCAACTAATGGATACCTTTAAAATTATGAAGGGTCAGAAGCAAGGAGATGGGCTGGCTCCTACCTTATTTAACTCAGCTCTGGAGCACATAATACAGATGGACACCAGAAGGGAAAACCAATAAACCAACACAATTGGCTAAGTAGTTCCCACTGAAGCTAGTCATCATTAAGCAAGAATCATTATTCCCTTTTATTTTAACATTTTAATCCAAGTTTCTGAAATGACACTTTGTTGCAAGAGACATGTATATTTGATATAACTTCACTAGAGAAACTTTATTTTAAAAGAAGTATCAGAATTAATTTTCGATTAAATAAATTTTGAAAAAATAATATAAGCAACTCTAAAATGCCTAAAAAATAAAACAGAAGGAAATATGAGAAATTCCAGCTCTATTATACTGTTAGATAATTTGAAATTGAATGTACTTACTTAAAAACCGATCAATGACCGCATGATAAAATCAACCAATCTGACATGGTACATTGAGGACAAGTTCCTCCAATTAACACCACTTACACTTTCGAGTGGGTAAAAAGGATATCTAAAATAATATATGCTAATATTTTACCAAACCTCAACTTCTTGTAAATTTAATCTATTACGTAATCGTTTCACAACACTACTTCAATAATAATAATGAGTAACCTTCAGAACTTTAATTGGTCAGAATAGAAAATTAATTACAATGTCATCTGCATGGATGTTTATAGGTCATATTTTTATTCATAGATTACAATAATTTACCATAAACAACTACAATACTCCAATTACGTTCATTAATACGATAAGCATACCCTTATTTACAATGATGTTACCACTGTTCTTAAACGATAATGGTACGACTAATAAATGAAGATAATCACCTATTGATCAAACCGTAATCACTCATGACCAGCAAAGAATTTTGAAAGAAAGTCAGTTGGCTTAGGCTCGATAGTATCCTTGAAATAAGCCATTATGTGGCCTTTCTGCTTCCACTTGTTTGCAACTTCTTTTAACTCCATTTGTCCCTAAAAAAATAATGCATGTAAACACTCAATTAGAAAAGGTACTTCAAATACATGTTACTTTCACCCACGAAAAATATGAAGATGACAAAGAACATCCACATGATGCATTCAAATCCATTCGTATCAACCATTGTTACAAGCAATTTGAAAATTTATCATTACCTTGATGACTAACATGTCTAGAACTCTAATGTCCGTTACATGTTGGTGCTTCATAAACTCTTCTCTTAGCTTTTCTCGGCATTGTGGAATCGATTTTGGGATATCAAAATCCATAACTTTGTTAATGAGAAAGGGAACACATTACCTTCGATATTAAGTTCAGGAATTGCCATATTATCACAACTTTGCATTACCTAAGTATGGTATATGTCGATACCAAGCCTTGTACAAATTCAACACCCTCTTCCGAGCTTCTCCATGATCAGAGGATAGAATTGGTTTTACGTGCCGTAAACCCGACCTAACACTTTGAGCAGCCATTGCCAATTGTGGCCACAATTTCGATCTTCTTCTGCTTCATTTGCACTGTGGAGTTCCGCAATTATGGCGCTGTAGCTAAGTTTGTGAGTATAGCGGTGTGTTCAAATATACCTATATATGAATATAATACATGAATATATATATATATATATATATATATATATATATATATATAT
>LYUA01000254.1:798270-812233 GCA_002093875.1 Calopteryx splendens | reverse complement strand
TACATGATAAAATGTTCTCCATTAAAATAGGTACAGGAAAAACACACAATACTTGAAATTTGACACTGAATATGTCGAGTAATGTATAGAGATAGTCCATATTCAGAACATTTCCTGGATTTTGAACTATACTGACAATGACTATTGCATGTATATATGCCTACTATCAAATTGATAAATATATTATTCTGGATATTCAAGGAAACTTTATTCTGAAATATTACACCTACCATTTTGTATTCTTTCAGTTTCATAAGTAATACAAAAAACTGAAATTGTAAATAAAAGAAAAATTTATGTATGCATAACTTACAAATGTGTGAAGGTACACAAGGATAACATTTTTCGAACTTTATAAACGTTCTTATGACCACATAAATACACCCTTCCATTCCCATATTTGCAAATCATTCTAAGTAAGGATAATGCCTTTTCAGCAGTAAAAATGGCAGCAAAATATTGAAGTATGCATGGAGCACTGCCTGATTTGAAAAAATACATGATAAAATGTTCTCCATTAAAATAGGTACAGGAAAAACACACAANNNNTACATGATAAAATGTTCTCCATTAAAATAGGTACAGGAAAAACACACAATACTTGAAATTTGACACTGACTATTCAAGTGCTATATAAGTTATATTTACCTTGCTTTAATTACTTATATTTATCTAACCTGAGAAAGCAATCATGGTATTTTAATCAATTTAATATAGATTTTGTATTTCCTGATGTACCAATAGCATAGTTATTTTTTTATAAATGGAAAGGACTCCTGTGGTTCATGAGTAAGCTGAAAGTGCTGAAAAATCCCTTAGGAAAGAGCTTGTTGGCCAGTAATTGAGACATGGAACTTTGGATATCATTCTACTTTTTGTCTCTTAGCCTTTATTTCAGGGTTAATCCATATGCACACTTCCAAAAATCAAACATAATATTGACATGAAGGGGGTTCCGAAATCATAGTCTTACATTAGGGGAGGGACCAAAAAGTGGCTAAAATTGTCTTTAGTACCTAAATGGAAGAAATGCCACTACAAGCAATGGGCTCGAGAAATGAATCATTTGACACTAATGATGATGAGGTTATTTTTTTATATTGCCAGGAGGGATGCTTCTCCAGGTTCTGATGAAGTAAACCAGTATTTGATTCATACTCCACCAATTTCCAATCCTTAAAAGAACATTTATCAAAACAAATACTTCCCTGTCAATCAGTGCTCCTCTGGAGTAGCTTTTTGGTGTGTGCAAAGACATTCCACCCAAAAGGGGCAAGTTATGACAATATTTAATTTTAAAATACAATTGTTTTGCAAAGTAAATGTAAGGATTAAAAAATTGAAATTTACAATGAAATATCTTTCTACATTTTGAAAAAAAAAATTTATTAGCATCAACTTGATGCCATTGTCAGAATGTATCCTCAATGTGTATATTTTGGTGGAACACATATGCTTATTTATATATTAAGCCAAAAAGATTAATTAAATTACATGGTCGTAAAATTGTTGGTTTGCATCTCAGCTCTTTGGGATAATATGAGGGTGTTCATGTTTAAATCTTACATTAAATTTGAATTTAAAATTTCCATACCCATAGGAATGTTCAATTTTTGCAGGGCTTATAATATTGCATTGAAAAGAAACAAAAATCAAGGTCTGGATAGTAATACAGTACCAAAGTACCATTAAATTATGTGTTAAATAAACAAACTTCAATGTGAATTAAATTGTTTATTTCAAGATTACCATTGATTGATTAATATTTGAACCTAAATCATTCACAGATTTTTGTATGGGCAATGGAGTTACCTGTACTTATCCATGAAACACATAAATGAATGCTAAATATTTCAATGCAAGACTATGTAATTTAATATTTGTTTAAAAATTGAGAGGATCAATAAGCATTTTATTATTGTTCTTACTCTGGACGTGTCAGAAAGGAGGGGGCAGATCTTATGCTTTTGATGGGGTGTGATAGTCCAGTGGGTAGTGCTGAGCTACCACTCGGGGGACCAAGGTCTGATTACTGGTGCCACCTCAGCTTCACCCAAGCTGTGTACAATTTTTTGGGTACCAAGTCATCCTGGGAAATTACAGTACTGAGTGGGAGGCTTAGTGAGCTCTACCCTCGGGTTGATTACTGTGATTTGTTCATCGACTTCAACCAAGCTGTGTACCAGGTCATCCTGGGAAATCACAAGTATTACGAGGAAAAGAACTGGCCTCCCTACCCAGATGTGTGAATTTCACTATCATTGGTCTTAGTATTTGGAGAGCTCTACACCCATATACCAAGCTGATCTTTGGGTTGATTAGTGATTTTTATACTATTATCCTCACCTTGAAAATCACATGCACTCCCTTATCCAGCCATTCATCCTGTATCCAGATTCTTAGATCTTCGGTAGACAAATTCTTAATTTGTGAGTACCAGAGGTTTTTATCACCCTTTATTCGTCACCACACCTTGCATATGGTATGGATTTACACTATACAAACTAGGCCAGTTTCATGTTTCATTCGTGAATGTTCAAATACTTATGTTTTATTTTATACCATAATGGTACAGCCATTTATGGCTAAAATAGATGAAGGAATATTTTTATTCATGGTTTACCAGATTATAATAATAGAAATAAGAATTCAGTCTTTAATTATATTTCTCCAAAAATTGGGCTCTCCTTAACAACTACCTGCAGTGTCTCCAATCCATTTAATTTGTAAAATAGCTTCTACAGTGGTAAGACTAAATTTATTTCATTATTTTGGCCATTGAACTTTCATTAATGAAATAGCATACTTAATGTAAGTACTATCTGCCAGTAAACTAAACGTGTACCGGCACCTCTGAGAATTAACTCTTCAAATGTGACTTGTTGAAGCACATAATTCATCTTCAGGATCTTTCATTTTTCATTGAGACTCTTGATAAAAAACTTTAAATATCATCCACAGATAAAGAAGCACATTGTTATCAATTTGTATTCCCTTCTTTTAACTACATGATGATTTCACTCATTCCCAGTCTGGAAGATAATTTAATAAAATTCATGTAAAAGAGCTGAATTATCAGATAGTAATGGAAAATACCATAATAATTACCCACTTCAAGTTAGGATTTCTTTTTCTATTTACAATTAATCTTGCCCCTTTAAAGAACAGCTAAGACAAAACAGGATACATTTTTCATTACTTTATTCGGTGAATTTTCATCAAATTCCCTTGAGCAATGGAGTACTTCAATGATACTTTTATCTTATTTTGATTTGCATAACACAATAAATGAAAAGATGTTGAAACAATTAATGATAAGAAGTATGCTTCACTCAATGAACTGTTAAAAAAAATTCCTTTACTCCGATCCTGTTTATGTAGCAATATGTAGGATATGGCTGGATTTGGGCTAGGGCTGGGATGAGGCTGAACAGTCAACATCCTCCATAGAATCATTCAAGCTTTGGTCCAAATTTAAAAAATATTGTTAGCACTTTTCCACAAACCTCTAACCAAAATTTGTATTTTAAAGACCAAAAACAGTAATATTTTTCTCACGACATTCTAACAGTCCTGGCAAAAATTTGCTATTATTTAAGACAGAAGACATAAATACTGAATAAAGATTTAATCTTTGACGTTTCCAAGTCTTTTCTAATGTAAGAAACAATCATTACCACATTAATTTTTAGCTTGTAGGTTGAATCTTCAATCTTTTTAAAATGTTGAGCCCAATTTGCAATTACAAGTTATTTAGTGAATTTATTAAAAGCAATACTATCTACATAATAATTATTTTATGTACCTATGTTCAGGTAAATTTCAGATTGGTCATAGGTTAGGCAAATTAAATAAAAGAAATCAATTTTCTCAGTTTTATTTTTACAGTCAGTATTAGCATTTTCGACAAGTGGCCCTAATAATTTTGTTTTTCCATATTTTTCCAAAAAAAAGGACAAATTTAAAAAATCATTTTTCAGTAATTTATCAAATTTAATGATCACTTATCTCATTAATAAAAATGAAAAGAATAGCACATTTTACATACAAATTTTGATACAAATAGAAACATTACCAATGAATTTTTTTTTACTGTTGACAAAATTTATCGAGCCAAGAAAAACCTATAACAAGTGGATTCATCAATGTAGACCCAAATTTCGGCAGGAAACAGGAATGAACACTGGATTACATTCGATGGAAGAACAAAAATTGTGCCTCTAAGTGTCCCTCCTGCCTGATCGCCTTGCCCAGAGGCAGGGGACGCGACCTCAACAGCACATGCTCCACTGCACTGCAATGCGCTGTGATTGCCTCCTTCTGGGCAATCACCTTGCCTTCTAAAGGCATGGGACTGTCGCGTCCAGCAGCACCAACATGTCTATGGGCTGCGACTGCAGGATTTTTATTTTCTTTCCAAGGTAAAATGTGGAATATATCTAAGAATATTCTTGCATAGAATACAATCACCATGCACATACACTGGGCCAACAGCATGTACAAAGAGTTTAATATTATTCAGTCATATTGGTATTAAGGCTTATCGAACGATCAAATTCCACTTCAAAGAGATTAATCCTTCACTGGATAAAAAGCTTCACATAAAATCATGTATTCTAAGACAATAATGGATTTTTTTAAAATGTTTTATCATGAAAAAGCAGCTTTGACAATTTGAAGTAAAATATCACAATGTTTAGTTTGAGAAAAGTTTGATTATACAAGTGAAACAAATTTTCATCTTAGGAAGTTATACTCTTCATTCAACTATGTACCTTGATTAAGACAACAGGCACTGATGACATGAAGTGAATTTAAATTGCAAGTACAAAGGAAATTTCATGCTTAATAGCCAAGTTCAACTCATATGCTCAGTGATAAAAATATCCAGACATACCTATTGTGCATCAGCACTTTCATACCTTTAGACTTATACTTTTATTCTATAATAAACATTGACTTTTGTAAGTTTCAACTAAGCATACTTATGCAAAAACTTAACCTGAACTACAAAATATAATATGTATGTCAAGTATAATTCCTGGATTCAAGATTAAAGGGCAAACCTGACTTGTAATGAAAAACAAAAAAAATCAAAAATGGAAAAGAAAACATCGTCCTAACAACCTGACCAAACATGGACCCACGAATAACATTTTTGTAATGATAGAACAGAAGTGAAATTTAAAAGTACAACTCTAAAAATTGTAAATTTTTACAATCACTTCCCAAAAATCTTAAGTTTAATCATATTACGAAAGGTCTTTTTTCTTCATAAGAAAATTGTTTTCCAATAGTTTTGAACATTATCTTCTTCATGTCAACACATGGTGGAAGTTGTGGATAAAGGTTTTGGTATGTGGAAATGGTATGATTAAATCGATAAAATTTTATTAACCTAATAGTGATGGATCCTTAAAACGAATACCCATGCTATTTCAAAAGTGATAGTAAAAAAAGATAACTCACAAGTTGAAAATTTACAAATTTTCCTATTATTAGTTAAGACTTAATTCATAAAACGATGATATGCTTTGAATTATAAAATTATATTAATAATAAACATTTTTAAAAAGTGTGAGGAAATCAAATATCTCAATGTGCTTAATTTTGGTCACTTTTAAATATTAATTCCTCATTATTAAAGGTGCTCCCTAGTTTTTAAATTACAAGATTAAATGGTCATGCCTTTTAGTTCCGAATGTCACAAGGCTAAAAGTGGAATGGCAGGCTCTTGGCTGTAGGAGGTGGAATGGTAAGGTGTGCACTTGAGGCTATAGTAGGGTTAGATGCCAAAATAAAATATAGAGCTCTGATCTGCCACAAATGCAGAGTCAACAGTTTCCTCTGGTGAGCCAATTGGCTTGATTAAAGGAAGGAAAATATAAAAGCATGGGAAACAAAGAACAGAGGTGAGGAAATTTAAAGGGCACCATTGAACAAAATATTGACACAGGAGTAAACAGATTTCTTAAATCTTCACAATATTCCAAACATTTATTATGAAGAAAAAATAGTTAATTTCATGAACTTTAGGAAATATGAGGAACGTTTTTGTACAAGGAACAAAGGAATGTTTTTCTATACAATCACTACTTCTCCTAAACGAAAATATAAACAACTTAATAATGCAAAACATCAACATGCCATATCAAATTATGCATAAAAATTAAGGCATTAAAAGAATTTACTGAGAAGTTAAATTTTTACTCGGAAGTAGAGTAGTTCACTTTTGAAGTTTCACTCATTAAACTTAAAATGGCAACAGCAAACACTACAGAACTTAAAAAAATGTTGGAGACAATAATTTGCTTAGAAAACTTGTCACAAATTTGGATTAATTTTTTTAATTAAAAAAGGTACATTTAGTGGGTGTATTTCAATTGTGACAGGAGGAATCAGAAGAGTTTTTGCTGATGTATGACACCAGTAATTTGATAAAATAATTATGGCAAGGCTGTGAAGATATTATACACTAAAGCCGAGAAATTAAATACAATAATAATATATATTTAAAAGTTTCAATTACATGTGAACTTCAATCAGTTGTTTCACAGCAAATATGCTGACACTGATAATTCCTTTGTTCAGAGTTTAGTAATGATGCTAATGTGACTCTACTCTGCCAAATTAAAGAAGAATAGCATAAGGCCCCATGGTTTTCATAAGTAAAAGTTATAAGCAAGCCCTAACAGTCTGAGGAAATTTAACACAACTATTGATTCAGTTGGAAGGATGGGAGACATATGAGATTGCTTGAGAGGCAGATGAGGTTAGGAGGATCCTAGTCAAGGGATGGAAGAAATCAGAAATGCATGTTTTGCTGTACAACACATATTCAACCACAAAACATGGTTGACAGTTTTACAAATTACAGCATTAATATGCAAGCAATAACAATAAATATTACTTGTATGAATGAAGTTATTAGATTGTAATGAATTGCTGGAATCTTCCCAATTCCACAGAAAGAGTTTCTACAACAATCAATGAAATATCAAGAAAAAGTTGAGTCATATTTTTTCATAAGTATACTAATCACTTTCCTGTAAAATTTTCGAGATCGTAACAAGTGATTGTTTTTCTATGCAAAAGGTGGCACCCTAAGTTGTTGAGAATTAGAATATTCCACCCAAAACAGTAGCAGCTTCTACTTCTAACCTTCAAACTTCTACCTCTAACGTTAACTGTATCTGGCATAAATTTGTGGAAATGTTTCACAATGAAATAAAGACAGTTTAAAAAAATGATTTCATTTAACATGACTTGGGTTTCACTGACATTCATCTCATTCAACATGATCACCTGATGATGTAGAATGTCGAAGAAAGCTAGGTAATATTAAATAAAACCATGTGGAAAAATGAAGTTATATCTTCAGATCATACTAACTCTAGATGCCACTTGGTGTGTATTTCAGCTGCCAGTCTGCATAGAGGAATTGTCAATGTTAAACATGTTTCTTGGTTTTTTTGTTGCTTTGGTTACACCCTATTATTCTGTGAATGAGTTAAGTTTATCTGCATTAAATTTTGTTTCAGGGTCAAGAAAATTGCAGCTGAAATACTAAAGGAGGCTTTTGGTGGACAAGCTCTATGCCAGGCAAGGACATCTAAATGGTTCAAGTATTTCAAAGATGGCTGGGAACCTGCAGAGGATGACAAACATTAGGGCCAACTTTCATCATGCACAACTTCAGAAAGGATCAGGAAGTCCATGAAGTGATTCTTGAAGACCGAAGGCAGACAATCCATGATGATTGTGGTTGGGTTGGACTGTCGCATGGGACATGTCAAGGCATTCTTGGAGATGTACTGAACATGGGCCACTGGCTTGAGATGTGCACCAAGTTGCAAGCAACAGCTAGATATGACAAAAGCTTCCTGCCCTGAGTCATAACTGACGATGAATTATGGGTGCATGGTTTTAACCCTGAAGCAAGGCATCAATCTACACAGAGGGATATTCCGGAATACAAAGACAAAGAACACGGTTTAACAAAATCAACAAAAACTAAGAAACATATGCACTTGAAAGATGCCATTTGTCATATTGCTGAAATACCATGTGGAATGTAGTGGCATAAGTTCTTACGACTACTGGTTTTGGTGGAATATTCAAATTCTCAACAGTTTTGGTTAGCCCCTCATACACATGAAAATAAGGCAAATACCTTGCACCAAAAGGCCATTACTGGAGAAACAAAAGTGTTGACAGCAGCCATTTTAAACCAGATAGGGAGCACCCTTAAAACTAGTCTGACTGAAGATAGGTAATCTCATGATATATAATGGCTAACATGTATCTAGCTCCCTAAATGACCGATTTTTAGAATTCTTTCAAGCATTGCAATGACACAAGAGTGAACAATTTCAGATGAATAATGAGCAATGCATAACACATTAAATTTACATGAATTACCTAATCCTATTTATGAAGTTAAAATAGGTGCACAGCAGGGTGAAATTCAACAACTAATAAAAATGGGATTGATAAAAATTTTGCAGTTACTGCCGACAGCTTTAAATTTATTCTACAAAAATCTCAAAAGAAGTACCATATTGGAGAAAGAATATTTAAAAAACCAACGGAGAAGCAAAATGAGATGGAGACTAAAATCGACCCTAGATTAAAGTTTGCCTATAAGATTAAAGAGCCCTATGGTAAATGAAATCATGTGCCAGGATAAGGAATATTCTTTCTTCCCTTCTTATACCTGTGTTTATGTTTTCCACAATTAATTGAGTAGGTAGTCATAAGATCATCATGGAATTAGCTGAGTTTAACCAGAGGTTGGTTAACTGGATAAGAACCAAGTCAGCAAGCCAATAACTCAATACATCACACCACTCAAAATTGTACTTTAAAAATAAGGAAATGCAAATTTGAGCATTTGCAGGCTATTTCCAAAGACAAAAACAATCACCAAGGACATTATTTGTGGTGATGGTTGAAGTTATAAAATTAAAATAAATCATATTCAATGCCTAATTAGTTGAAAAGTTAGTGGTTAGCCTGTTTTTTAATCTAATTGTTGTCATCATTATATTTTAGTGGCATAAATTGACAATAAAAATGTTATATTTTATTACAACATTCCTGATTATTTAATTTTTCCCAATGAGGTGGATAAGCAAGCAGGAAATTATGATTATCTGGACTATTGTGGAGGATATAATACAAATTAAAACCAATTGGAATGTCTTCCCTAAAAAAGTCGTGAAATCATCAATACGATTACTATGAGCAGATGCTGTGAATATAATTGTAACAAAAAAATTGAGA
Source organism: Calopteryx splendens (assembly GCA_002093875.1). Classification (NCBI taxonomy): domain Eukaryota; kingdom Metazoa; phylum Arthropoda; class Insecta; order Odonata; family Calopterygidae; genus Calopteryx; species Calopteryx splendens. The sequence continues at coordinate 802,948 of LYUA01000254.1, read as the reverse complement.
TAATTCAGAATCTGCACATGTATTTTCATGCCATACTACTTAAAATTAGGTGATAAATATTTCTGATTGTACTTTACATCTTTTTTTTGAAACAGTAACGATACCCTCTCACATTTTCAGAAATGAAATATTTTCCAATAAACCACAAGAGAATATTACAGAAAAAATGATGATGGATGCTCTACCAATTATTAATGCAAAAGAAAACTACTATTCTGTGCCAAGAGATAAAGCTAAATGAAATCCACATACCAAATAGGCATTGTAACAATGACATACAAACTATTGTAATAATGGTATATATAAAGCCCTTCTTCATTTCCCATTTCAATCTTATATATACTTTCACATACCTATTTCCAAATGAATGTGGGCATCAAATCCAAAGTAAAAGTGTACTCAAATTGATCCACTGTTGCAACTGAATCAATCCATCAAATTCAAGCCAAAAGTGGGCTTCAAATTTAATAGTCCTTATAACCTATAATTTTTTAAGTATCAAATTAATTGATTTAATAAAAGAATAAAAATAAATTAATAATAACTAGTGACAAAAATAAAACTGAAGAAAATAATCTCTAATGACTTTAAGCACAACCCTTTATTCTTAAAATCACAGGGGTAGTTTTAAGGCAGTTCAGTGCATTAGCATGCAGTTCAATTAATTTCTCAAACTGCATCATTAGAACTTGGAGGCGAAATTTGCTAAACACATTCCTCGGGTGTCCATATGAATTAAATCAATTCTGGATGTAAAATACATACAAACCTTTGGAGCTTATACATGGGTCAGGATGTCATTTATGGCTGCAGAGGTCTGTGATTAGTAACATTTAATGGCAAAAATTACTAATTAAACAAGTGCTTGTTATGGAAAAATAAATAAAAAAACAAGACTGCTCCCACTGAAGAAAGAGACAGTATGTCATATGACCTACCTTACCTTTGCCAAGAAAGAGCATTCTAAGTGGAAGACTGCCACTTGAGCCTATGTGATAGGTGCAATGAACAAAATATGTATCTAATAAAAATGGCAGTGAATATGGCAAAACAACCAACTGCCTGGCTACAAAAACAATTACAAGAGGAGAATGTGTGGTGCCAACTCACCAGTCATTATCAGACCACATGGTAAAATGCAGACTTTCAGCTACTGAATCAATAAAACCACACCATAATGCTGAAAAAACGCTCAATATAGCAAACGGCATTAAAATACCATGAATTATTTCCCTATATAACAGCAGCCTCACAAAACTTGAATATTCACCAGATAACGAAGATGCCCCACAATAGTTATACAAAATTACAAGTCTACTCATCATATGGTTAGCGAATGGCCAATTAGTGAGGGTTAGATATTCTGATGATAAGATTGAATCAGAGATCTGAGAACACAAATTTCTAACATGAATTGCACCTCTAATTTAGTAACTTAGTACTAATTTAGTATCTGAAAATAGATATTCGGAGGAACAGATTAAGGAAAAATGAAATGAAAAGAATATACTACATCATGCACTATCTATTCCTTATACTTGATCCAAAAACCACGAGCCAACCAAGAAAAGAATTTAGTTGTAAACTAAAGCACTGCACAATGCCTCCCAGACTCAACCGAAATCACTTCAATCAGTTGAACTTTCCTTTTCTTATCTAGCAAGTCTCCTTGACTTGACTAACTACTTGCACTGACAACTGACCAAAGGAATCAGACTCAACTAACAGAAAATGCAGCAGCCACCTAAAGCGATGCATGACTCAGAGAAATGGAAGTGGTTTGGTTTAGTGAGTTTGCCATTTATGGGATTCATTCAGCATCTGTAGCAACAATATCCAATACACTGTTATTTGTGATACAATATTGCTTCCCTGTTTATAAAACTATTTTACCAATTGTTCTACACACTGCAGCATATGATTATTATTTTAATTAAAATTGAGAAATATCCATGAAACATTAGGAAATAATTGGCTTTTCCAGAAATCATCATCAGGAATCATCTTCGATACATTGTTCTCATTTTAAATGAAAGATATATTAAATTTCTTCTAAGCATTCGATGAAAAATCATTTTCAAACTTCCTAATCCAAAAAAATTAAAAAAAGCTCACTACAGTATGCCAATAGCATTGTTTAGAGAACATCAGTATTGGTTAGGAGGATATTTTTTCTTATTACATATTCTTAAGAGAAGTGAACTAAATTCTTAACTTATACACGAGGGCTGTTCATTAGAGTGTCCATAATTTTTTTTTGTATAATTTATTATGCACAAATTTTATTTTGTTAGTTTAATGTGTAATTATGTGGCGCAAGTTCGACTGATTTAATTTCAGTAGTGCATCAGTGGTAGGTAGCCATTGCAAGTTGAAACATTCAGTCCACCTACTATAACTTTGCTTTCCATGGTATTTCTACACATTAGGGAACACGCCACAGTGACAGGAAAATGAAATTTTCAATATTTCTGATGGTGTTCTTAATGTTATTCCATGATCTTCTCTTACAATGGTGTTAATTTTTACTTTTGTAAAAGCAGAGACTGGAGATCAGGTCCACCTTCCTTTGCAATTGATTGTCTCCTCCCTTTAATCCATCTTCTAGCAGTGTTATTGGGAAGAACCCTCTCCGTAAGCCTCCTGTAGCATTACATAGCCCTCGGGTGACAATTTGTTCAGCTGAAAGCAAAATTTCAACGCAATGTATTGCCTTCATCCTCCATTTGTAGGAGAACAAGAGGGAAAGGGCACCAATGATGATCTTGCAGCTTTTTTGAGAAAGATGACCACCTGGGACCTTGGGTACTCCCTAGGTGTCTTTAACGATCTCTCACAAGGATTCTACACAGCGGACCATAGAATTCTTTTAAAGAAATGTGAATGTGCAGGAATCAGGGGGATCAGATAAAATAACATTTAAAGTATTAGGAAGCAAATGGTGGTCGTTGATGGTATGGTGAGTGACAACATTGTGCATAGCTTCCCATCCCATATTGAAGCACTAAATATCAGAGTGCCACAGGGGAGCATTCTCGGACCTATTTCTTTCCTATGTAACTGATTGGCCCAACAGTACTTTGAATGATAATACACTATTGTATGCAGATAGTACAACTTTAGCTATAAGCCATAAAGATCCTCAGTTACTACAAATAGTTCGATAGCTCTTTAGAGATTCTAGAAAAATGGTTTAGTATGAATAAACTCTCAGTAAACTAATCACATTCAATTAAAAGATAGAAATACCTCACTTAGATCTCCACTTAAAAGGACAACCAATTGAAAATGTGTCCAGGACAAAGTTTCTAGACTTAACTATTGACAAGTCCTTAAATTGACAGGTCCACATTGCTCAATTGTTCTAAACTGGCTGAAAGTCGATATATTTTGAGAAATCTAGTAAGCTTGGTTGACTTAGAAGTGCTGAAATGGTGTATACACGTAATTTCCAGCCTCATTTAAGCTAGATAATTATTTTCTGGGGACCTTCCCAAAAAGTACTTGTCATGCAAAAAAGAAGTATCAGGTACTTGGAAAAAAATTCTGACATGGTGTTCTAGTAAGCAATACTTTAAACAGTTTAAAATTTAATTCTGCCTTGTTTGTACATTCACTACTTACTTATATATGTTAAAGACAATAGGAACCAGCTTACCACCAGTACTCAAATGCATGTGCATAACACTCACCAGAGAGCATATGTGCACATTTTGAGTTTCACAGCAATGTATAATAAGAGTACTTTTCATAAACCATTTCATTTTTGAATCAATTACCATCTGGTATAAAAACACCCCAACCACCAGTGTATCTTTTAAAAATAACCTAAAGCATTCTTCCTATTGGACAAAAGCTATCACAGAGTAAAGGAAGTCTGGAAGTCTTCTGGTCATTGAAACAGTTGACTGCCTTATATCTTGTGTTCATTTTTTCTTGTCACCATAAGTTGGCATGTGACTTGTCATGTATTTTACCAATGTTAAATCCTTGGACAAATAAATATTATCATTAACTGAATGTTTCAACTAACAATGGCTGCCACATTTGCAATACTGGAGTTAAATGAATGAAACTTATACCACATATATATAGGTAGCATAAAAAAATTAAATTTTTGCACAAGAAATTATGCATATAAATAATTTATGGACACTATTAAACAGTCCTCATCAAATTGGTATTTGTTGTTTGCCACAAACATCCTGTCAGGTTGTATAAATATGAATAATTAAGTCCTAATAGGATAGAGGAATACATATCATAGTAAAGAAATCCTAAAATCTTGGGAACCCAATAATTTAATATTTACTTTGATAATCTAGCAGATCACAAGTTAAGAACAAATGGGGAATACGCTTCTTCACAGCTCATTCACCATTCTACTGCTTGGCCAACCTTAATGGCATTTGCACAAATAATGAATAACTAGTTAGCAAGCTCAAAATGTTGATAAAATTAAAATCACGTCACACACCTCATCGTATGACAAAGTACTACATATCACAAGCCACCAAGAGGGTTTCACAGTAATCAACCTGAAGGTCGGTTTGGTAGGTGAGGCAGTACTAAGCCCAACGGCAGGCCAGTTCCTTTCCCTGTACCGGTAGTGAGGGAGTTCCAAGGATGACCTGGTACCCGAAAATGGTACACAGCTTGGGTGAAGCTGAGGGTGCCA
>LYUA01000254.1:771509-786992 GCA_002093875.1 Calopteryx splendens | reverse complement strand
TCTGTATAAACCAAAACATTCCTAGCTATAAAATTTGTTGCAACTTTTCTCTAAACTAAATGGTTTAAACACTTTCTGTGAGTACAAAACAAGATCTCTAAAGGAAAACAGCTTGCACTATATTCATTTACAGGTTTCACGGAAGAAACCCCTGCATCAGCAGAGTCGTGCAAGTCTACTAATGCAGGAACAATATTATGGAGACATTAATGTTTCGTGCAAACTTGCCTTCCTATGCCAAGGCTGCATCCTTGAGAGATGTAATATTATAGTACATAATGGTATTACATTAGGGGAAAAGAGAAGCATAACAATCAGTAACTACAAACCCTTGGGCACCAGTTTCAACTAGGAATGTTAATAATTCAATAAAGCAGTTTCCTTTAACTGATCAGGTTTAGAATGCTGAGACAATTGTTAAGTTGAAATCTTGCATACAGAGTAGTGAAATGCCAATACTGGTGCCTATGTGGGCTTGCAGCAAATTCCACCACCAACTAACAACGGCTATTTCACCATACCCTGCATACCTTACAATCTCGAATATTGAAGTTTCACCATATTTAGGAGGGTTGAGGAAAGGATGATACATTAGCCTTTGGTTGATACACACCAAATGACCCCATTAGAACCAAAATATTTATTGTGATGCTTGATAGTAAACATATAATTATTGTTGTAGGATACTTAATCCAAGATGAAACTTGATCACTTTGAAGTTATTACTAAATTTGAAAAATAATATTACTTTCTTTATAAGCCAAATTAATCTCAGATAAGACTCACCTTGAAACCTCAATTCCATGGACAATATTATGAAATTAAATTGCATTACAGGCAACCCTCAATCTTCCTTATGAGTTTTTGTCTTTTCAAGGTTCATTTCGAATAACCCCAGAATATCGACTATGGTAAAAACCTCATTATAGTGAAAAGAAGGGTATGGACAGTCTTAAATATTTACCTGTAGTAATGAACAAGGAATGAGGTTAGGTAGGAATATTGAAAAAATACTGCTAAATTAAGGTTTTACTGCTGAACAATTCTGAGCATGAGGTTAATGTTTCATTTGTACTTCATAGCAATTTAACAACAAATATTGAAATAAATCTTCATAGGTTTTTCGGTGTAAGCAACAATATATGTAATTTTATGAAAACACAAGGTATAATATATCTACAAGACTATATATCTACAATGATGATAACCCCACCAAACACTACATGACGAACATCAAGGAATATTTTTCATCCGAGACTGATAGTATTCTAATGAATAAGGAGTTATATTTAATGTATCCATATAATCTTATATATTACATAAATATTGGCAAAGAGAAAACCAAATATTACAAAGATCTGATGGTATAGTTATTACTTCTCATTACTAGATTATGATGATGATAGCCTAGAAAATGTCTTTGTGAATGAAGTATGTATGTAGTGATGCTGGCATAATCAGAGAAGAGTTATCCCAAAAAAGGAAAGCCTACACCTATTCTACAATGGATATTTAGCATATGACACATTCTTTCTCACTTTCCTTTCACCTAGGTTACCTAGAATGGAATGTTTGCACCAAATTGCAGAAAATGAAACTAGAAAATGTGCTTCCACAAAGTAAATACCCCTCATATTGTAATAATTTCAAATAAGTTCTGTAAATACTAATACTCTGGTGCCATTCAACATTTTGATAATTATTTTGCAAAAATATATTGTCAAACACCTATGAAGATCATTTTTTCACAGCACATGCCTTAACTGTCATTGAAAGTTTATCAAGAACTATAGCTCCGGTTTAATACAATTTCCTCAAGAAATGTTTTTATGAGTTCTTATTATAAAGGGTAAACCACTCAGTACAATTCTATTGGGCAATATATGGCATAATTCAGTATGCACAAAGTTTCCTTGGATTGAGTTTTAGCATCAGGTTAAATATGAAAAGTAAAAGATATTTTTTAACAACCAAGACTCCATGATTTTTTATTAAGACATATTTCAACATAAATTTTTCGGCACACACATATGCCACTTAAAGTGCCATTATGCCAGTGCCAGCAACCTTATTTGGCATAATTTTATAATTCTTCACATCGAAATTTTGTGTGGACAAGTACAGAAGTAAGAGCATAGCTTCTAATCCCTCATCCTACAAGTATTTTCACTATTCTTTTGAATGAAGCACTTTAAAAGATTGAGGGCTACCTGTACATTTACTGATGATCTTCACTTTCTAGAAAATCCACTATTTTTTCCATTTCATATAAAAAAAGTTAAACTTGCAGACAATAACCAAGTACCATTAATACAGTTCCTATTTATCCAAAAAGGCAAATATTTAAGCACATGTAGGTAATAAATCTAAAAACACTGGCAAATATGCCACAAATTTACACTTTTGAACTTTCAATGTAACTAAAAAAAAAAGGAAATAATTTTTCCAATTCTTCAAAATCAAATTCACAACTTTGATGAAACAAGGATGCACGAAAATTAAGTACTTTTCTACTCCTTTCCTTCTACCCATAAATATTCTTACATTTTTAAAAGTACTTTTTTTATTTAAGTACACAACATGTCTCAATTTTTGTCAATATTCAGACAATGCAAATTATTTGGCGATTAAAATATATTTATATTCCCTTCATTTATATCCTTTACTTGCAATTGAATAACTGAGTACCAGTTATTGTTAAATGGGGTATAAATGAAATCAAGAAGGTAAAAATTTAATCCTCTGTACGTGATAATTCTAACTAAAAATGTATTCACCTGCCACTCAAGAAATAAAAGGAAATATAACGCCTGTACTACATGACATTACAAAAACTATGAATGAAAACACTACATCAAAATGCAATGAACCTTTTGGCAAGTTTTTCCTTGAAAGCCTGGGCATCAATTGAAACATTAAATATATAAATATGACTAAATCATTTTGAATTTTACTAAATTAATAGTTATTCCACTACCTTGGTCTTCTTCTCTTGATGAGTCCTTGGTGAAAGAGAGCCAATGCTAAATATTTTCCCTATAGTTTTAGCTTTTAAATAAAAATGAGAGTTCCAAGTATGCTTACAGTATCAACAATAAAAAATGGCATTAGATTTATTTTGCCAGACAGGGTCCAATGGATTGGTGTGTATCATAATTAAAGGCTTTCTTACCTTAGGGCTTGTGGAAAGTCCTTTGCATTTGAGCACATGTAGATAACACATTTATTTTTAGAATGATTCAAAGAATTTGATATCTTACATATTACTTCATGAGATCTACCACAGCCAATGAGAGTATTTTTAAACTTCACTGCTAGTAAATACCTTGATTGTAATATGGACCAGGAAAAGTAAAAAGGTAACAGATTTCTTCTTAAAAGAACGGGAGTAAGTGCACGGAGGCGATATTCCCTTCTACACTGTGATTGTTGATTTTTCAGCCCATTGTTTACTAAGTAAATCATCTAGCTAAAAAAGAGAAGAGAACTTGATGGGAGCAGTATGTTTTCCTGCAACAACCATGTATACAATACACAAGTTTATATCTTCATAAAACTGGTTCCCGAATTCAGAAACTCCACAAGATGTGTTTCCAGCCTTTAACAAAATACAACAATTTCAATAAGAACCACTATTTCAATAAGGTTTCAATAAGAACCACTATTTGATGGATGCTATTATTTCTAGCAAAATACTACTTTTGTAATAGTACGATCTGATTTTCTGGAAATAAATATTACTCTTTTTGAGATGCTATCATCCGCACTTTAATTATTACGTGAAGTGGAGCTAAGACATGATTGTAATTAGTTTGCAACTGGAAATTTTGGATGATCAATGTCAGGTAAAGAAAATTGAAAAGTTTAAGATAAATTTAATTAGTGTTCATACGTCTGGTTTTCACATCCACCTATCAATCACCATTGTACTTTCCTATATGTTTTCATAAATCCACTAGAAGATCATATCTGCCTGTATGAATACCTAGCTATCAATCTCGTTGCATAGAATTCGGAGATATAAATGCTTAACATGCATCTGCATCCCATTCATACATGTGCCATGCATTCTGCTTCATGTCCATGTATATGAGCTTAATCTTTCCGAGGATGTAGGATTATGAGTAATCTGAGAAATTCATAGCATGCAAAGTGCTTTTGTAAACTTTAAGTATAACAGGGTGGGGTAGCAGGGTATAATGAGAGGATAGGTTATGAATGATTAATAAGCCTAAAAAAAGTATCCATCAGCTTTCTGATGCAAGTGTTGGATTTATTCAACGCCTAATAAATAAAACCTTTACAAGCACCACAGAAAGCTAAAACACACCCAAGTTTTGATGCTCAAGCATGATCATCAGGAGCATACACCAACGAGAAACTTCCCCGTTTAAACACAAAAAAGGGGAAGGGAATGTAAGGGGTTGGGGAAACTGAGGGGAAGGGGTAAAAAAGGACGTGGAGAAAGGAATTTGAACAGATTTCATCACAGCTAAAGGAATAGATTGATATGAGTAACATCAGGGTCATGGGTTATTATTAAATTTTCAAGCTGTCCTAGTCTTGTACTCACATTGTTTATTTCAAAAATGCAATTTTAAAATTACTTCAAAAACAAATTTCCTCCCCATTCTGTACTTGTACCTAAGGGAGACACTTGTTATTGTAGGCACCTGATGATGATGTTAGATCAAAACCCAGGTCATGTGTTTTAACCTTACCATGTAGTTTGTAAAAGTTACTGAAGAAGATATTATTTTTATTCCATTTTCTTCCATGCTAGTAAAATTACTTCTTAGATAGATGCATAACTCCATTCACATCCATCTGACTATACTTTATGAATTTATCTAATTGGCTGTGTTACCAGAAATTAAGCAACATCATAATTTCCACATTTTCATTTACACAGAAAGTGTTACCTAGCATGCTCTTAACATGATATCTCTGTAAAGGACTTTCCACACATCCCAAACTGTAGAAATGAGTCCATCTGCAGGAACAAATACTTCCAAACACTTACATTTTATTTAACACTTGAAGATGCATATACTTGAATTTTCATAAGGTAAGCATTAATATTACTATGCAGTTGTAATGCACATTATTACGAGCAAATAACCTTGGTATAGTTACTTGTATGCATGAGAAGGCATGGAACATGAGATGCTTATTACAATGGAGGCAAAAAGACAACTTTTATGACAAATTACACACAGAAAAGTGTAGCAAAGAGGAGAAAGAATTCAAAAAGAGACCTGACTTACGTGATTCATAAAATTACTTGATTAACTCTGATAGCTAAAAGAAACCCTTCCTAATCCTTCTTTATTCGGTGCATCTCTAGAAGCTTGCTTCCACCCACATGAACTTGTTCAAACTTTGGCAGGAGCCTACAAGGGTAAAAAATAGTCTTAATTAGAAAGAGGACAAATATGTTATCACTTGTGCATTTAAAAAATAATTTATCCTAAGTGAAATTCATAAGAAAATACAAAAGGCACAATTATGAGTGAATTTGCTAAGGCAAAGAACTTAAAATTTATATTAAATCAGAAATTAAAGTAGAAGCAAAATTTTAGCAACTCTAGCATTGTAAGGACAATCCAACATAGATGGTAATTTAGCAGTGTTAAAATACCTATCATATTTAATATACACATTTAGATTATTTATCATTGAACGAACTACATCGACAAAATTCCTCAAAAAAATAATAGAAACCTCATGAAGAATTGAGGAAATTGGTGTCACTTTGAAGAACAACAGCAAGAATAATAGCAGAGACTGACCAACTATTAACATTTCTCCCTCAATTATTTCAAAACAAATTAAAATATTTCTTCAATATCATGCTTAAATTTGGAAGTTCAATGTAAATGCACAGAAGAATGAGCTAAACATGGGCTAACTTTGTGTATTTATGCAATTTTAACTTATTATAACTTAAATTTCATACTAAAATGAGAAATTATATTATCTCTAATACTGGATAAAACATAAAAATAGTCTCAAAAAAATAAAAATTAGCAAAACAAATTTATGTGTGTTTCCAAATATCACATTTTATAATTATAATTGGTAATAACTAATTAATTTAAGTAGCTTTCTCAGAATCATTCATTTAATACTACAACCTTTAACACTTCTACATAAAGTTGCCCATATTTTATGTGAGTTAAGTTAACTATGCTTTATAACAAGCTAATCATTACATCTGAATAGCTAATTAACACTTTGGGTTACACAAGAGCCACTTAAAATCTCCTATCACTAGTTTTGAAAATATAGCCTGGTTGTTTCCAACAATAATAAGGTATACTTTAGAGATTTCTATTTCTCTAGTTTTCAACATTAGTTCTCAATATTTCATTAAATTTTGAAATTTGATAGTGAACAAATTGACCCACCTCTAAAATTATCAAATCCATGTACACCTTTGCCTTAACTGCACATACATGAAGCATTATAAAAATTACAATAACACCACATGAAGCAAACTACTGAAACACACAAAACTAAACTTATATGCAAAAAGGTTTATGCAACCAAAATATAATGTGAGCTGAGAAAATTAAAAAAACATAGGAGGATACATTGACATGGACTATTGACTCCAAAATAAATATTTAAATCAAATAAAGAAAATTATGATGAGTAAAACCTTACATATGTATTTCAACATTATAAAAATGTCATGATTTTCAGGGGATACCACTTTTGTTATGACAATGCAGTTTATTATTATTTATTGATTAATAAGTTCATACTCAAACCTCATGCTTTAATACTACGTAAACAATTAATATTCCATCTAATAACACTATCTTTTGGCATATAAGATGATCTCTATTCATGCCAATGAAAAATATTAAATAATTTATCACCTATGAGGATTAGAGTTCTTCTATATCTCATATAACCTGGAGTTAAATGACTTTTTTTATTTATAATGACAATTATTGCATTAAGTTAAAAACAATATTTTGCTTAGTGGGTTATAATTACAATGGAAGAAATGAATCAACAAAACCAGTTACAAGATAGATTGTAAAAGCAAAATGAGTGGTACTACAGTAAACCTGTCAAAGGCAGTATCACAATGGACAATGTACTATTTCAACAAAAATCATGTTTTCCATCTTGGGTTAATGCAAGAGGCATGTATACTTTCATGAAAAATAAAATTTAAAAGAAAGGGGTTTTGTACTGTAAATAGAGTTTAAGTGGTAAATGACTAAGTCTGAACCAGACACACTCACAAAATGATTGCATCTTATTCATACACAAAATATCATGCAATGTGCATCATGACCATTTCTATCGACTTTTTTTTTCAACATTGAATTACAGATTGTGAAAACAATTACACCATAATGGATGGCAATTGGTTACCATCTAAATGGTGTACCTAATACAGGCTCTGCTTGGTCAAGTTTTATTGCACCATTTTAATCTCTTCTCAGAACGAAGTTAAGGTCAATAAGTAAGTAATCAGTAGAGCTGTTCTATCAACAATTAAGGATTTATATTATGAAAGATTTCAGCGCACGGATTTAAAATCTGCATACAGCATTCCAACCTAATCTAATCTTTCTTCAAAATGCATTTGTTTAGTGAAAAAATGAAGAATCAAGTCAAAGATCAGTTGTAAAGGAATTGACCTCGTATTCCCCATATTTCCAGAATCCACATCTTTATTAATAGTAAGCATAAACTAAATGTATACATTATTAAAACATTAAATATGTAACATTTTCTTAAAATTCCAAAGTAAATGGAGTAAACTGACACTATTTTGCATACATTTTATTACTTCAGGATTAAAAATAGTCATCAGAATCTCATCTTTTGTAAACAAAATTAAAACAAAAATTATAATTATGTTTTTCTGTTAGTCTTTATGAAAAACTACGATTCTGATCTTCCTGAATCAAAATTAAACTCACGGAACTGTTAGATGCTTCAGGTTCATATCCCACCATGTCCAAGAAACAGGTATAAAAAAATTTTTTTAGCATTTTACATTGTGAACCTATTGATCAGGGAATCTATCAAACAAGCTCCCTACACGATTTCTGGTTTTCCTGGTAACAAAAAAATATTTTCTTCATTTTATAAGGAACAATATTTGGCCTTTGAGGTAAGTCAATTTATGTTGCGAGTTAAGTGAAACTTAACTAATGTAAGTTACCTAAGTATTTTAAAATGCTATTCTGCTAAGGTTGCCATGGAACTAGTGAGGGAAAAAATTAAAAGGCTACTGCTTGCTTTCAGCAACACTTGCCAAAAATCTCATTCCTCTACTTCATAACTTTTCCAGACTTCAAAAATTGACTCCCTAACCAACTGATAATCGAATATTAGTTAGATAATTAGTTGCAGATTCAGTATGCTTGTGTATACTTTTTCTAAGCCACTTGAGCTAGGACTATCGCCTACCAATTTTAGGAGGCATGAAACCTTTGAGTTATGTTTCTATGTTGTTCCTCACATACTCTTTCTTCAAATCCATAAAATGGCACTAATCCTTTGAATTCTACATGTTAAAATTTACCAAAAAGGAATTAAATTAGAACGTATACAGTTAAAACATAATTCCTGAATTCTTTAAATTCTCGGTTGAAAATAAAATATTTGATGATGAAGATATAACACCCAAATTGAATAGTAAAGTTAACAATTCTATCAGTAAAATACAGAGATATTAAAAAAGAAGATTTAATATTTTAATTTAATTCAAAAAGAGATATTCTAATGACCCATTATTTCTTGATTAGTCTGCTTAATAATAACTTCAACCCTTTTACTGCTGACCAAAATTTTTATGTTTATTCTAAAAATGCGGTGCCATTTCTTGTAAAAAAATTCTATTGAGTTTCATTTAGGTTTCTGATAGTAATACTTTTAATATCGCTTTAATATACTTATAGGTATAAAATATAATTACAGATAATGGAGACCTTGATATTCATACAAAAACTCCTTCCCTTCAGGATTTTTCGCAGAGTAGAAAACACGGCTGATAAATTGGCCCTCCGCAGTTTTCGCACAAGCTAACTAGGCAGAAAGATCAGCTCATTCGCAGTTAAAGGGTTAATACCTAAGGTTTTGCCCGTGTCACCAATTATATTAATTAGAAAATTCCTTTTGTAATCCTGCTTGAGTATCAAAAATTGCATTTGGAATTCACAACGGAAATGTGGGAGGCGGGGGAGGTGTTACTTTACTTACTTTGATCACATATGATGTTTTGTAAGGTGACCTTAACGATACAAAGATGGACTATTACACCAAAATATTCAGCCCACCCATGGGAAAGAACCATAGCACAAAGAAATCAATACACATAAAATATCTTGTTTCTCATTAACAGTTGCATCTTCCTTTGTATGAAGGAGAGGTTATAATTAACTCTTGACTGATAACAGCATCAAATGGAGGGGACTCACAACGGAAGTTTGATTCATTCAAAACAGAATAACCAAACCTAATATAACTCATAGATAGAGGATATTTCAAGTGATTTCATTTCATCTTAATGATGGATTTATATCGCGATATCACTGAGTAGGAGTATAATGATGGACACATTGTGGGTACATATCTTGATCTAAAACTGTAACTTCTCTTTCACCCAATTATTTTTGTTAAACATTTACCCTGATCATTTAGTAACACAGTTCTAAAATATATTGAAAGTAAAATGACTATATGTCAAAACACATCTATGTATTAACAAATATGAATCAATATGGCATTTCCAAGTCAACTTACATACCAACTCCTCGGGCACAAATTTCATGCATGTAAAAATATTTTGGTGGAAATAAAAAAGAACGAAAATGTATTACAAACAGAATGATGGAAATGTGAAAGTTGTAATACTAGTTTTGAAAATAAGTTAGTGGAAACAGTACTCCCTTGCTCCTACCTTCTTTCAATGACCATCCACAAATGAGGCATTAATAATTTACAATCAAAATTTACAACATTAACCCTTTCAGAATGTTGAATGGCATGGAAATTTTCACCACTACGGTGTACATGATGCCAGATGGCATTTTGTGTAGCTTGTCATTTTTAATGTCAATGGCTAGCCTCGTGTTCATGTGAAGAGAGATTACGTTTCTGAAACCACATAAGATACAGCCATCAAACTTAGCATATAGCATGAAGGAAAACAAGATCAGATCAATGAGGCTACTATCAAATACAAAAACAAATAATACATTGAGTCAATAAATTTCAGCAAAAATTGATAATCTTACTAGAATTTCCCAATGGAGAAACCCCAAAATAATATCATTTCAACCATGCAAACACAACATTGGAATTTTAATATTCCAAGATAATTTACTGTGGCAAATATACTAATGAAATATAATTTAATGATGTATTAGTTAATATTAACAAAAAACTAATCGTCTGAACTGACATTTCAGCCATTATGTTCAAGTCACAATACTAATGGTTTACATGGAATACCTGATTCATGAGGGGGCAGTCACCACCAACAGGGAGTCAGGTCACCTTTGGTTGAGGGCAGCAGTAGCAGCCAATGCTTCATTCAATGATTTCTAAGTGCTCCACTTTGATTGAGATAAAGACAGTTCATGGACAGGAATGGCTGAGGGATTCAAAACTTCTTATGGTTGAAGATCCAGAAAGCCCACAGGATGTCATCACAGGAATAAAACATTGAACATTCCAAATTGGGATAATCATGTGGCAGAATTCTATTCTGGGCCCCCCATTAATCACAGCCTCTTCAAAGTACATATTTTGCTTCTTCAGAGGTCTGATCCATTTAGGTGACAAGATCACATAAGGGCTGCATTAGAGCAGGTATCATCTCTCGTGCTTCCCAAGTAACTGAACATTTCTGGTTCTTTCAAGTTCCACAAGAATAAGTGCAGTTTTGTGAGGATAAAATTTCACAACTTACAAGAAAGAATACACTGTCCAATTAAAAACTGCTATTCTCCACAAAACTGAGAATTTAAAAAAAAAATAAAAGCATGAATATAATTTTCACAAAACAATCTGAAGCACTAGCACACCAAAGGATTGGCAATGTCGACAGACTAATGTTCATCTTCATTTCATCCCAGAAAAACTTGAGAAAATAAAAATGATGCTCATTTTTTCACAATTCCTGTAAGAGACACCTTTGTATGATTCTTTTCATTAGGTGCTGTAGGCAGCCACTCCTATCCTATTAAACCATCTATACCCCAACAAAATATGTTAGGAAATTTTTATAAAGACAACTTTAAGATAATGGGGGTGTTCCTCTTTGAATTTTTATTTGCCCAACCGAGAAAATATTTTAATAATGAAAGAGATTTATAAAAGAGCAATATCCAAGTTATTTTGTTTCAGCATTGATGAAACTTAGGTAATTAATAACTATCTATCCAAAAATTAATTGAAATGAAATAGGTCATGTAGTTGTCAAAATATAATTACTACCAGTTACCAGCATGTCAGCACTAATGAGATATTTTTACCACAAACTAATGGTCATTGGCAAATTACCATCAAATTTTATAGTTAGGCAGCCAAAGAGAAACGTCCCTTTGTAGAAGCACAGAGAAATTCAATGGGCAGACTTTAATCCATTAGTCAAATTTGAGATAGTACCAATTTTAAATTTACAATTCCAAAGTATATAACAAATTATCATAACTTTCCCAGGAGAAAATATCCTATTATTTTAGTAATGGAAGGTAATACTGATAAATCCACATCAAGACATTAACAGTAATCCTCTTTGAATAAAAGTAATTATTTGCTGGCAAGTCTCATATGACCCATAAATTTAGAAAAATCAATTAATGTTTGGAAATAATATTGCAAGTAAATCTGCTGAATTATATAAATATTCAAAAAAATACTTAGATTTTTTTGATGGAAATGTTACAAATTTACAAAAAAACACAAGCAGGATAAAGGCTTTAAAAAACTTCCAATGCAAAAAATGGTACACTGAGGCCTATTATTTCTGAACATAACCTAAGAAGCTAATGACGACATCAAAGATAGAACACTCACTACTATTAACACCAATGAATCAACTCCAAATATTACCATAATGTAAAAAAACTCATCAGAAAACATGGAAGAATAATATTAACTTGCCTGGGTATATGAGGAAGGCAAAAAGACGAGTTTTTGCTAAGCAATTGCCAAAGGACAGACTGGAATCTTTCCAAACTTCCAAAAATTTCAATACATTACCAATTCCTATCATATTGTTAGGAAAGAAAAAATTGAAGACAACACTACATGGGAGTACACACAATGATTTATCCAAGGAATTATTATTGCTGCAAAATTTCATTTTTGAAACTTGAAGACTGATCATTAACTGTTGCCAGAGTGACAAGTTATAAAATGGCCAATTTCTACAGCCAATAATCCTGCATATCATGCTGCACAATTAACAAAGAACAAAAATCTTTAAAAACAAGTCACATTCCTGAATCAACATTCATTCACTACGCAATAAAAATAAAATCAATCAATAGTCAAGCTTGCTTACCTAACCAAAGTTAAACCTAAATACATACAATCATTATAACAACTCTGTAATTTGGCATTTGAAAACATGCCACATTAAAAAATAAGCATTAATATGGCTTGGAAAAAATGACATCCATTTACACTAATAATGAACTGCAAATTTCTTGTTACACAAGAATGCAGCTAACAAATTCACAGACAGGATACATTTAATCACCTCACATTTTTACTTATCCAATACACTATTGCTCACAAATACCCTATGCTTGCACTAAAACTCTTCTGTGGCAGAGGAATAATGTAATTCAGATTGATAAATGCCAAACTATCAGTAATGATGTACACAAATAAGACAAATAAATCACTGAAATATAATATCCCCAAACAGAGGCAGAATCTAATCAATCATAAGGAAACATTTGATTTAACTCACTAATACCTTGGAAATAGATGGTTAACAATTCGTGTTCCAGGAAAGCTTAGTTTGATCCATATTTTCACCATTTTATTTCAGTTAATTGGTAGGGTTGCTCGATTCCTCGGAAAGGACGATTTATGGAATTTTGGACACTTCATGCCTTGAACAACATGATTTGAAGCCCCCCACCCTGTAAATGCCCCGGCACTAATCAACCAATCAGTTAGGAGTTTAATTTGTAGCCTTGATAGATCATGCATGGACGTAGTTTTCAATCACAAGTGCTATTAAAATCAATTTGAGCCCTGGCAGTTAATGCAGGAATTTTCAATGAGCTGCAATTCCAGCAACAGACTGAAGTAATCATGACAATGAATCTGGACAATTACAACAAAATGGCTTAATTATTAACAAAAATAAGCAATAAAGTGCAATATTTTTTCATACACAGATATTATATTGCAGGTATAAAATAAGAGTGCAGGAACACCAGACAAATTGAGATAAAATAATAGTGCAGGTACACCAGAAAAATATCTTCAAGGAAAACATTTCAATATGTCAACATATGCAAGATCACACTATGAAATTTAGGCAATATATTTCAGCTACAGCTCCATAAAATTGAAAAATACCATTCACGGTCATTATAAACAAATATGCATATTACTTCCTATAGAAAAATAGCATTTGATGGCCATAACTACAAAGTCAAGTAAAAAAGTGAATATTCTATTTGGTAAGCAAGAAAACAATTCATGTGAGAGCAATACAATATCCCAAGTGACTAATAATTCTGGTGTAACACAAGCATTATTAAGGACTAGTCATAAGAAATAATTTGGCCATAGAATCTTTTAATAAAATGAAAACACTACACTAGAGTTAGGTTATGTGATAAAATGAAATTATTGCCTAAAACCACATGTTCTAAACATACCTCAAATCACAAAAATTACAGCATCAATAAAATAACTATTCAAATGATGAGAAAGTTTCATAGCCATCATTTGCCATAGATATGCTAGACAAATATCCTAAATATATAACTGCAAGTCCAGTGAACAAATCAAACATACAGAAACAAATCACACTGAGAAGTCCAGATTCAGCATTAAGTTACCAATAATAATAATAACTTTGACAACAAACAAAATTACTCTGCCAATTGCTTACAAGAATAAATTGATTTTAAGAGCCCATTGATTTAAAAAGCAGCATGATTTTGGGATAAGTACACCCAGATGGAAGGAATGCTCAAATTAAGACCAAAAGAAATGGTACATACTCGCATAATGATGAGAACATGCCATACATTCTTCAACTTTAGGAAAAAGACATCTTTTTCTTACGTTTCATTGAAACCACAACTACAACTGCTAAAACTTTGACGTGAAATATCAAGTTACCCAAATTATCATCCGGAACAAATTTTCAATAATGCCCACTCGAGAAAAACAGCCTTGGTTGCCATTATCATGAATGGTAAATACATAAAGTCCAGAGATTAGTATAGGATGTTCAGGTCTTTTGCCAGGGCCATGGATGGATGTCCACTTGGGGGCCAGTCCTCACCTCCACAGGAGCCACAGGCCCGGGATGGTGGGTGTGGGCTGGGGTGGTGCTGGGTGAGAAGGTGGGCCCTGTGGGGGTGCTAGCAGGGTTGATAGATGGGAGGGCAGGGATGGGTGGTGTGGTGGGTGCGCCAATGGGGGGCCCAAGGATGCCGTGGCAGAGATTGCAGCTGCCGCGGCGGCCGCCGCCGCTGCCGTGGGGTCGAGCAACCATCCCGATCATCTGAAACGAATATAACAGCTATAATGTACATTAAAAAGGAAGAAGATAAGTACATACATGTTTATAAAAATAGCTCTTTACAATACAGCTTTCATAATACACTTTTGATAGGAATAGTAATAAAAATGCCGAGTAAGTGCAGGAATTAATACATCACAGGGTTATAATATAATAAACAATTTTGCTAACACCATCAATGTTTTTGTAAAGAGGTGTAACTTATGTGATTACAATTTGACAAAAAAATGTTAAGCAAAACTTATTTATTGGGTATGTGGTTTCTTATTAAATATTGATATATTTAATTGGAACCTCAATACATTTATGCCAAAATACTTTTTTTAAATTAATTGCTTCACTGAGAACTTGTTACTACCATTGGCATTTTTACTAACACTTATTAGCTACTTCCAATTCCAATTAAGCAACACACAAAACAGTAAACAAATAAATTATAGAGATGAAAGAGATGAAGGTAATAATATGGTAAACATCTAAATTTAATCTCTCTGAGATTATAAACATGCATAGAAACAATGCTTTTGCATTTAGTAAAATATCTAATGGTATCTACCCAAATATACATAACTTGATGTTTTTGTGGCAATTTATTAAACATTCACCCATTTGCTTACATTTGTGATGGGAAAAAAATTGTTTATAGGCCTATGCACTGCATTATCATCACATTAATCAACCCGAAGGTCGGTTTGGTAGATGAGGATAGAGCTCACCCAGTA
>LYUA01000254.1:609670-625025 GCA_002093875.1 Calopteryx splendens | reverse complement strand
GATGACCTATTGAATTGCTGTAAAATAAGTTACATTTTTTGACTAACTAAACTAAACTAAACTAACTAAGCTAAATAAAAATGGGAAACAATACTTAAAAAATCCATGGGGAAAAGCTACCAAGTATCACATAAATATGCACAAATTGCATTTTGTTTAATTAAGAATATTATGGACCATGGTTCTATACTTTCAGCAAACATTACTTTCACCACTGGTGAGTGCTTCATTGAAGACACTCCCCATTTTTTGTTGGAAAAATGCTGGAAATGGGCCCAATGCATGACAGTATATGATTAAAAGTAGTAAGAACAATTTTAAAATATAGCTTATGATGAGTTTTTACATAGATGTTTCCGAAATAAATTCATGGGAAAAATAAAAGAGTTACAGCATTTTGTGTTACACATTGTAAAGTGTGATTAGCCTTGTATTTAGATTATGTTTTACATGAGTGAGAAGATGAAGTTTAGCAGTCTCTGCTTAGAAGTTTTCAGTCCCTGTGACATCATATGAGCTTCTTTCCAGCATTCCTAGTTCCCCATTCCATACTCCCACCACTGAAAATTTTCAGTTTTCAATTAATTCCACAAAATACATTTTTAGTATTTCAATGGAAAGGCATAAGATTCATCACCCAGGTGCTACATTCATTTGATAAATAAAAATAAATAAGAAAATTAAAGATTTTTTGGGAGCTATTGTAATAGGTATTGTAGCAACTCATCTGCTTTAAATAAATGTAATGTTTGGAGATTTAATATTTGGATGATTCAGTGCCAACATTTTATGAGGTGTACATGGTTTCTACATTGTCCTTCCTCTCTCCTACAAAACACACGATGAAAATATTTTATTAGTCAAATTTACGCACTGCATCTAATACTATTTATGTATAAGTATAGGTTCCTTTGAAAAAATGCATATTTCTTTTTTTAAGGGATAGGACCAAAATTAACCCAGAAATAGCACAAATATTAGCAATAGGAGGAAAAATAAAAGTTGAACATAGAATTTTTATATCAAGGAAACAGGTCGGAACCCCAATTCCAGGACATATGTAGTTGAAATTGTAAATACTTATCTTCCTCTATATTCAAGGCCATTTTCACATCAATCTTCTTCCTTTTTCTATCTCCTATCTAGCTCAAACTAGGGATAACATGACAGAAATTACCAACATTCCAGTCCTGTGTCCTATATTATAATACCTTAATAGTATGTATCATCTAGCATATGGCATTAAATATCAAAGAGAGAAATAAGTCCATATAGCAAATGATGGAGTTGCATTTTTCTGATAACTTTTCAGATTAATTTTTATTTAGAGGATTTAGTATTTTTTATAAATGACACACTTCCTTTACCTTAAAAAACAGACTAGAAAGTTAAAAAACTCTAAAGAAGAAATTGAATTTTAACGATAAGAAATAAATAGAGCACCAATTTAAGAAGAACAAAATTCTCACCTTGCCTCAAGGCATTATTCCTTAGGTATGATGTGCACATATTCCTGAAAGCATTGGTATCCATTGCAAGTGGGCTAGGTGGAGAGAGAAGTTTAATACATTGCTCAGCAGTTTCTGGAGATAAAGATGGAGGAAGGCTCTCGGAATAAGCATAATGCAGCAATGCCCCAAGAACATTCTCAGGAAGAAGAGGAAGTTTCACCTTCAAAAAATCATCCTTCTGCTTTGCACACACCTTAGATGAGGACAAACTATTTTCAGAAGGAAACCGCTTCTGAGGAGACAGGCCCCCTTTCCATCCTTTATCCTTCTCTTGACCTAAACAGATGCAATACAGTATGGTGAAATTTCACATAAAGCTTCGATTCAACATAAAATTCTTTACAGATATTTGGTGACATTAAGCAATAGGTTAATGATGAAGTTTGAACACACCTGAATCACTCAGAACAAGTGACTGCTCCACTGAAGTTAGCACCGAATTCTGAATTTTTGGACATTTGCGCTCAAAATGATGAAAATTTTGTGCACTTGAGAAAGTCTGTTTTGTTTTCTTAGCTTGTGTAGTGACTTCTGTATTATCTGAGCATTTGCAAGCATTAGAAACTGTTTCAGCGGGAAGGTCATTAACAGCAGACGAGACAGATGAATCACATTTGCTCTCACTGTCAGTTAACAAACTCCTCTGCTCTTCTTCCTCGGCAGCAGCAGCCCAATCAACATTTGGGAAACTGAGGCTGAGGATTGTGGAATGGACCTCAAACTAGAGAGGGAGGAGGAAAGAAATCATTACAAAATATCAACATAATTCAGAAAATAATTCATCCTTGAATCTTGCATTCTTTATACAAAATTTAAGGAGACAATAATTTGAGTTATTCACTTGCCACCATTTATGCAGCCACACTCGCCACATTATTTGGTAAGAAAAATAGTGCCCAAGTCTGATTACCCACAGCAATGGGAGGCTCAAAAAGTGTGAATAATGCTCGAAGAAAGGAAAAAGAAAGTAAAGACAAAATTACTAGTTAAATTTGTAACTTTACCAATATGTACTTTAATTTAATTGCAAACCAGAATTGTGAAAATCAATTAATTGAAGAATTTCATGAATTTGATTCCACACAGAAACAATAACTGAGTTTCCTTTTTGGGGTAAAGTCACAATAGTAATATTTGCATTTTGTTGGCAGTATGCCTTTACAACCACCACTGAATAGTAACAAAAGGATTGCCGTTAATGGCAATAGCCTACTTGAGGCAAATATTTCTGGGTTTCCACTCTAATTACTGTCCCTATCAAAATATAAACATGTTACTGATAAATGTTTTCACAATAAACAATGGTGGTGCCCATAAAAGTAAAAATTTACAGTAAACACCTGTAACGAGAAATCCAGGTCAAATTCAAAGCATGACCTTCAGTCATTCAGGCCCCACTACTCTGTCCAGTTTTATGGATAAAAAAATACGCAATTTTAACTTTTTTTAACTGTAAATTTAATGAACAAGCATGAATTCCTCCACTCCTTTACAATTTCATGCAGTCATTCAGAGAGGTATAAAAATCTGATATTATAATTAAAAATTACTCTACCTATAACTAGTGTATACCAAAAATAGCCATGGCAGGTACGATGCATTAAACTTCAAGCATCAGTTTCATTACTTAGGCTTCCCAAAAAAATAGCTCATATAATACAATTTTTAGTGACATTAGTGTTATTTAATAAATACTCTATAATAAGAAATTAAAATCACCAATGTGTTCATGATGCCACACTTTTTCAGCATTTTTAATACTAAATACTGAAACAAATTTAACTGTACAAACTAAAAGTTCGGGAACTCATAAATCCTTAGAGAAAATGAAAATACACATGTAGAAAAAATATCATTTATACTAAAACAAAATTATAGACCTATCCATTTCTCATAGATATTTCAAGGAATATCACAGCATTTCTTTTGGAGAGTAAGAACCTTCATGTGAGACACATAGACCAACATTTGAAATATAATGGAACTTTATTAATTTCAACTCGAGGGGGGATTTTATGGTACACAAACTATGTGCAATATCTGCTTCCCACTAAATGCAGCATTGAGATACGCAATCAGTTCCTTTTTTTATTGTCAGTGTAGAACCACGTAAGAACACGTGTGATCAGTCACTTGTGTCACAACAGGGGCAGAGTAGCAAATCAATTAGGATTGTTGCACACGAGCTTAAAAAGTGACCAATTTGTAAACTATTATAAAGGTTGGAGTTGGAGAGTGAAGAGAAACCACCACGGTGAATCATATTACAGGGGGAGACATGGTATCAAAAGTTGTCTAAAAAATCCATTTGCATGATTAACGGTCAATAATTTTATCACCAGATTTATTGACAATCCCAAGGTCAATGGGCAATTCAAGGGTCATTTATCTAATTTTTGTAATGCACTTAGAAAAATTTGCATCATAGCTTCAGATTATCCAAATTCATGCTGGAAAAATGCAAATTAAATGTCATTTGTAAACATTATTTTAAATGAGGATTTCAAGGGGAATAATGACAACTAAAGTCATCCAATATTTTGAATTAACTGATGCTGAATCAACCTAACACCAATATACAATACATTAGAGACATATCAATGTACATATTAGAGGCATATCAATGTATACAAGAATATTGTGGTAGTGATGACCTTTACTAAAAATGTCATTTTTCAAAGAGGCATGATGAGAGATCATGTATCCTTTTTATTCT
Source organism: Calopteryx splendens (assembly GCA_002093875.1). NCBI lineage: Eukaryota > Metazoa > Arthropoda > Insecta > Odonata > Calopterygidae > Calopteryx > Calopteryx splendens. The sequence continues at coordinate 620,798 of LYUA01000254.1, read as the reverse complement.
CTATTGAAATTACTAGCATTTGTTCAGCACAACATTCTTACAGTATTTAAAATATATTTTGAAAAGGAGTTCAGAAATGTATTATTACCTACCCATAACAGTGACGTTTTTTACTTTGGGGTCTATGGTAAATTCTACCTGTGCCACTGATGATGTCCATGGTTTATTCAACGAGACAAATTTAATTCCATCCACTACTACTTTTCCTCCATATTTTATAAATGTAACCTATCACCAGAGGAAAGATATCCATTATGACATATTAAGCTCAGCCTACCAAAAAATAATGCAAAATTCTTCCAAAATAGCCAAACTTCCAAGTCTTGATTCCACTTCATTCATGCACAATATTATGAAAACTTTTACATGATATCAACTTGAAGAGAAACTCAAAGTGCCAATCAAATGCTACAACACATTGACGCCAACTCAGTTAGCTCATGCCTGTTGAGTATTGGTGGGGAGTGAGAGGGCTTACCCCAAGTCAGCTCGATGCATGCATGACAGTGTCATTGAGAAATGGTCCTTGCAGGCTAGCCTCAAGCCCGTGTCTTCTACCACTTGGAGTTTCTCCATTCCCAGCTGAGTCTTGGCAGCATGGGAATTTAGTCAGTTCTCATAACACACAATTTCTCTCATTTACTGAACACTTTAACCTATGCTTCGCTACTGTACATCATGAATAATATGCATATGAAATAACATGCAACCCTAAATAAATATCAAATCTGAGGTTAGCTTCTTTTAATGCCATCATTGCCAATAAAGGTGCCTTAATTGAAAAAACTAGTGGTGGAATATTAAAGCTGACTTGTGGAAGTTACAAAGATTTCATTTGGTTAGATTATCTCCGTCCACAAAGTAACACCTAAAACTGTCAATTTTATCATTCACAAACTCTGGCGTTGTAAATTTTTTCTAAACCCTAACTGAAAAACTGTCACCTCAATACCCATGTGTAATGATCCAAGTACAAGATATTCATGAATCTACCTGTGTTCAGAATATTATACCATACTTTGGGCATACATAGTGCTTAGAATGTGATATCTCATTTTAGGCATACATAATTCTTTGAATATTATATTTTGAACCATATCTTTCATTTGGAAGAAGGCAACTAAAACCCAATTGGATAATATTTTCAGGGAAGCTCTAATGGACCATTTTATGGGTAATATTATGATGAAAAATATATTGAATTTTACCAATGTGATAGTCAAGTGGATATCTGGTGGTAACAACACTGAGATTGGCAAAGCAGAAGACTGTAAAGTAGGCTAATGAATATCGGCAATTCCAGCTAACTGTTTTGTGAGAGAAATATCTGCCACGTTTGTGTGTAGTAATTATTGTAGGTATATGTTTAGTTGGGAAAACGTGTGCCAAGGTGGACGGGTTGAGCTCACATAGAGCAAGTGAATCCTCTCCTCGCTACTTGTGTTCACCATGACAAACTTCCCACACATGACTGACTTTTTCACTGACACACATGATCACTGATTGTTATAAACAGAGAAGACATGTGCAAGTGGCCGACGTGGAATACAGAGTAATACAATGTAAGAGAGCAAACAAGAAGTGTGTGCTTGACTGCCGCGGATGAGTGTATAAGAGAAAAAGAGAGCAAGACAGTCATAGTTTGGTACTGGTTTTTCATGTTGTACTCAGGGCATTCGTTTTCACAAATTTACACCCCATCTAAAATTTAAGGCCCAATGAACCTTCTAAAAGATCCACAGGTACAAGTACTGCCTGCTGCTACTGGTGGTTTAAATATTAAATATGCAGACTTTTCAGGTTCCAATGAGCACATACCCCAACAGGTTTGGCCAAAAAAAATCTTTAAAATTGTTAATGAACCTGTTTGCTGTCCATAATTATTGTTCCTTTCATAATTTAATAAGATTATTATTTATCAGCAGCTAGTGTTTGTTTTCTCTTTTTTTGCTGAAAATACAGATAAAAAAGGTAGAATTTGATATGGATAAAATAAAGCTACATCGAACAATGCATTGAGCTGTGATATTCTTCTTCCAGATGAATAATATGGGCACTTATTTTTTAAACACATTAAAATATCTCAAGAAATACCATTAATTTTCAACAAAATCAATACCCTAGACTGGAAAAAACCAAGACCATTGGGTTACTTGGCTGATCAATGGTCAGCCCAAAAAGCACATGTACTGCATTTAGGTCACTTGTTACCTAAGCTATGTCATTTTATACTTGATCACTAAGAAATTAAAACACCACTAGAGCATCATTGATTCTTAGGGTAGAGTTTTGGACTTTTAAGAAATATAGCACTACTTAGACGCGGCATCAATGGTTAGATAATCAAAAATCTACATCAATGCAAACACTGAAGCATATGCCTTTTAAAAATAATGTGTGGTTGATGCAATAATTCTGTTACTGTCATGGCAGTTTGGGATTATCTCCAGCATGATAACTACCCTCTTTTGTTCAAAAATCACTCCAGCCATTGATCTCCTGAAGAGGCTACAAAGTCCACTGAGGAAATCAACACCATAAATAAAAAAATTCCTGTAATCTACATTAACTTTTTAATAATAAGAAGGCAATGCAATAAAATAACAGTAAACGCAATATTCATTAAATCTTTCGAAATTCTAAATTTTTGATGAAGTTGCATAGTAAGTCAATGATACTGGGTTGGCAATATTGTAAAAATTGAGTAAGGGCTTTATTATTTTTTGTCTTGATACAAAGTGAGAAGAAAATTATGTGCCACTGTTATTAGGATCTAAGCAGTAACTCTACCATAAAACGTCACTGACCATTTTCCCAGATCAGTCCTTCTGTAATCCATAAATTACAATAACCTTACCTGGAAAATCATAGAAGCATCATAAAACTCAAGACTTCATTGGGAGTTTCCATTTTATTTGGTTTTAGTTCCTGCTTTTTTGATAAAAAAAACTAAATATATACCTATTCCTTAACCCTCTTAGTGCCACTGGCTGATTTATTGGCTTTTCCTTCTAGGGTGAACAGTACCATGGGCTGATATATAGGCCTAATCTTATAGACAATAATTAAAATCATTTCAAGTAATTATGTTTTGGTTTTGGTGTATAATTAGTGTACTTCTGAAAGTTTTTATCTTCCATTTTAACAAAAAATTTTTTTTAAATGTTTGTCAATTTTATTTAACACATTGAGGATAATGTTTGTTCACAAGGTGTTACAATTTATCAAAATACCATTGCCATTTCTCGCTGGTACTACTTGAAGTAGGTGGCACCAAGAGGTATAATTCTGAAGTGTTTTTGAAGCATTACATGCTGATGAGACTGTGCTAGCCATTGTTCCCAAAGTTACAGCTATAGACTGACTGCTATAATCATTTACATCTTCTGATATGAGCAAAGACATTGATCTAAAGGAAAATTATATGAGAGAAAGATTTAGCAGCCCAAGAGGTGAACTGGTATCCAAATTGTGCATGAGTATTTTTCTTGATATTGAGCTATCAAAATAGGTGGTTTCCACTAATGAGACAGGATTGATGCATTATTAAAATAACCAAAAGTAGATAATGACTGCAATAACCTATCAAATGCAGCAACTAGCTGTGGTGCCATCGGCATGCAAGCAACAAAAGGAATTTATGTTTTAAAACTTCCCACAGAGAGACATATACACATTTCAATCTCTCATGCAGAGGCTTATGCATACATATATCATTATTTCTCATGCATAGTCACTATTAGGATTAAATAAGCAACTTTAAATCAAAATGGCCACAGTGAAAAGACTTTCTATATTAATTTTGAGATAAGGAAAGGTAAAGGTATATCAGAAAGGCTATACACAGTAACCATATTCAGTTTACAAAGACATTGTTTTGGCATAGCTTTTTCAAGAAGCATGCCAGAAGTTTTACTCATCTAAGTGTTAAATCAGATTTTAGATAACCAAGCCAATCAGAGTCTAAAAGGCAATGAAATATGAATAGACACCTATATATTTAATTTATTATTTTTGCTACCAAAAAAACAATTTATATTGATATAAAGAGAATTACTATATGGTTGAGTCACCATTATTTACTGACTACATACTTCACAAAATTCATGTGTCACCACAAAAACTCATTAGCTCGTACGTAAGTTTATCAAGAAAAGAAACTGCATTGTGTACTCCTCAAATCTGGGTATAACTAGTACATTGGGATTAATACTGGGACAAAGGTGTGAGATGAAATAGCTAGATAAAACTTAAACATTTATTTTATATAAATCTAATTACAAAAAGCTTAATTTCATGCTTGGTACAATTCAACAGCTATTAAACAAAATAATAAGCAGTAATAAATCAAATTCCAAATGAATACATGAATCAGATTGAAAACAGGAAACACAAAACAATAATAGGGTTACATGAGAAATGAAAGTAAATATTTTACTTCAGAACATTTAACACATATTTCAAGACACTTGTAACTGAAGCTATTTTTAACTTTTTTATTAACAGTTCCTGTAATTGAAAAATAACTATTCCGGAGAGTCAAAGAGATTTTATAGGCAAGTAAAGTAAAATAATGAATTTTAGGATGGAAGATAGTTGCCCACATTATTAATTATTGCTGCCAACAGAGGGATGACATTCATGGAAAATATTTAGCCAAGATCTGGTGAGCCACTAAATATCTACCTATTACTCCTACTTTCTGTTTGGGAACCTTTTTCACATTTTCACTTTAAATTATAAAAGATCTATAAAGCAAAGAATATTGTGATGTTGGATTGGAATATTTTATAACAAATTATACAAAGCACTTCTGTGAGGCTAAGTTTCGATGGTTTTTCAATTTGTCTTCATCTTTTGGCTTCTCCATTTTCCGAATGATTATTTTGCACACAACCACTGAATCTCAATTAAAGTCCATCTGTTTCTTCATTTTTCCCATCTTCTAAATACTAATTCCTCCTAAATTGTGTTCATTATCATCAATCACCTAAAACACTATCTATATAGCCTCCATTTTTCGTCCATCATTTTATCAATGGTCCATGTTGAACCACTGGTCATCCACCACAAAACAGTTGAAATAATTCATCTTTTTTCCAATCATAATTTATCTGGGTACAGTCATTGCCTCTCCATCAAAATACTATAAATAATGTCTCTTGAATTTACATATTCAATTCTGAAATTTAGTAGTTCTACTATCTCTAACTGAACAACAATTCTGCTAAATTTAATTATGAAATGGGCATAATAAATCAGTCAAAGAGTAGCCATAAAATCCATTAGTATAATTTCCTACTTTTTCATACCCATTTCTTCCTATTATGTAACAGTTATCAGGATGCCATGGCTAGAGGTCAAGCCATTACAAATTCATACATGGAGCATTCAAAAAGTAATGCACCACTACTTATTTCTCTGCACGCAACTTTGCAATTCTGGCACAACATTGCTACAACTGTGAGGTCTACTGACTTTTTTTCAGTCTCCTTTTGTTTCTTTGACCTCACACCAGCATTTTGGATGAGCATGTATAGAGCCAAGTCAGCAATATCAGCCATTCCACCCAACTACTTCGATCATATGATCCATTGACCTATAGTGCTTTGGTCAACAGTGGCAGCCTCGTATACATTCAACAATTGCTTATGGATATTCCAGACACTTTCTCTCTGGGAAAGGAGACATTCAATCACAGAACATGGCTTGTAACAAGCATCACTAACATATACTATTTTTCCCATTTGCTATTGCACTTCCTCCTGCCAGTGGAAGTAGCAACAACAGGTGGAAAGTTCATACTAGGATTCCTCAAAATTTCAGTCATGCAGTATTGTCCGGGTCGTCAAAATAAATTAAGTGCATTCCTTTTTGAACACTTCCAGTATTTGGTCAGATTTTCTACTGAAAAGATCCTCTCTGCATGTACAATACACCCTAATGATAATATACCCTTCCTTCAAGACTATCTTATCATCATCGTTGGCCATCAATCCTAGAATTGGATTGACATAGCTCTTCAATCAATTCCTATAATGACTGATATGTTCATGCCTACATATTTCTTTTCTTTGACATGTGAAGGTGCGTGCCATAGTAAGTCGAAAAAATTTATTGACTTCCAAAATAAAATTGAATTTTAGGTATTCTCAATGATTTACACCTCATCATTCAATTTACCAACTCTTTTCTTGACCAGCATTCCAGAAGCAGACTTAGTAAACTTACGGTTCTGAACTGAAGATCAGCAGTCTACCGAAATTACACTGTCACTTCCCCTTGATTCTCAATAAATGAGTCTCAGACTATGATAGCATGAGCATTTATAGTAAAAGCAGAATTCTGGGACTGGATAGAATGAGTTCATACTACACAAGAATGAGCAATGAATTTTCTGAATTGATGATCTCAATTATTAAATGAAGGGTCCCCATTATTAATCAATATTATCCTATTTCACTTTATTAAAAAGAGAGGACAAATTGAAATTTGTTTCACAGAAAGGGAATCAAATTTTGTTTCTGAAGGAAGTGAATTACAAAATTGCATTGCCATTTCTTCTTTCAATAACCTTTTTATAAATGGTATAATTTGAGTTTCTCTGCTTAAACTATCTGAAGTTTAGATTCAGCTGCAAACAAAGAAAATAAAACTCTACCTAATGTTCTAGTTCCTCAGACAAGACAATGATCATCAATGAAAAATTGTGTTCAGACTGACCAAAATTAGACTATAAACGAAGCAGTAAAAAATATCAGAGCTTGAATGATGGAAAAACATTGATTCCTTCAAAACACATCAATAAAGTCACAAAATCAGTATCACAGGGCTCAGTTTATTAGTTTTTGTTGTGAAACTTTACATTGGTACTATTTAAAAAAACATTTGAAAAATTATAGGCATGTCTGTGTACAGCTACTTGCAGTATTTAAATTTTATCTCACTTTTTCAGTTGATAATATTTCAAGAAAAGAAAAGGTTTAATGGATATTTGGTGAGAAAATAGGGGTATCATTATTTTTTATTCAATTCATTAATAAAGTTTGATTGAAATGGCTGATTAATGTTGAATCACATCCCTTGAAAGTTAAGATGAAAATACTGAAATATGTTGTCACCTCTGGGTACTGCGATAGAAATCTAGTACATATACAATAGCTAACAAACTTATTCCATCCCCTGTGGAGTTACAGTACTTCTTATTACTTAATTCACTTTTTATAAGCTATTATTTGTATATGACTTAATAATTCACACAAAAAAATTCTTGAGCTTATTCATTTTACTTATTCATTTCATTCACTTATATAACTTACTCAAATGTCTATAACACTGCTAAACATATTTCTGAATAAAACAATAGATCACCATAATCTCATTTGTTTCAATTCAAACATTGATGACTGCCCCCTCCTTTCTTTCCAATTACATCTCAACCTCCTAAACCAATTATTCATTTCCTTAATTTACCTGGAGTATTAGTCCTTGGACCCTTTTTATTCTTCTCTTCTTCCGGTTTGTTCCTCATAATTCATTTTCCAAGAAGTTTCTTTTATCCAGTTTGATGCTACATGGTGCTTTTTCTTAAGTATATCTCTCACTTTCCCAGTAACTTAATTTTACCAACAACTCAATTTGAACTATTTTTGAAAACTTGCCTTCTTCTTCTTTATGCTTTTAAAACTCAAAAGGTTAAGCTTAGTAGACGATTTAATGTCTTTAGCTTCTGGATTTGTCAAAGAAACCTTGGACAATCTTCAGAAGGTGTATGCGGTGATGGTGGGGGAGTTTTTTTTTAAAGATATGCAGTTTAACCAAACCGACCTTCGGGTTGATTAATGTAATTTTTTAAATGCAGTTTAACGTGACTGAAATAGGAGTAAAACAAGCAAGCAAGGTAAGCACCAAATAATAAATTCATAATATTTACCTACTTTGTTTCTACTATGTGCCATACCCAGACATCCATACTATTCATTGCGAAAATGTGAGTGAACGTTTCGAGTTCATTTCTTTTATATTAAGTGATATTATTTAAATAATAAATGCACTTGAAACCATTATTACATCTTTCTGTTCAGCATCTGTAATGCAAAGTTTAAAATTAATTTCTTTATGATAACCACATGAATATAAGTATACTAGTAATATATATTAATTACCATTAATGTTTGCCAATTTAATGTGCCTTACAAGTTTTCCCTCCTAACCTAAACCTGAAGCAGAAATGTTCGTCTGGTTCGAAATTATGCCAACCTAAGTGATGAAGGGTTACATGACCTCAAAAGCAGTGAATCCTGCCACCTTGCATTTGTGATTAACAGGAAGGGGATGCACTTTGATGTGGTTAATACCCTCTCATCCACATGTTATATCACCTTCATCTCCTTAGTTTGACCTCTTAGCTTAACCTTTTCACTTATGCTAACTTTAAACTAAATAAATAAAAATCTTTAGCTGCAGAACTATTAGCTCTCACCCTGAAAAAATATTTATTTTTCGCATATTAGATTACACCTGGCTAATATTGGCAAGTCCCAGCTTGCAAGTTTACCCAAGCATAAGTTATCACCCAAAAGAACATTCTTATTACTAATGTCTACCGTTGTACTGAATTACAACGGCATAAAAAGCAGGTAACAAGCATAAAACACTAGATGTAATTTACAGTTCCAAAAACAAATATGATCAAGTGCATACATGTGGTCACTACATGAGCGATTTGTTCACATTTTCACGTATACATTTGAATGTCTACCTAACTGGGACATGGACAACATTTTTTCTCAAAGGCCTTTTGGAAGGGATGGCCACTGCTGGGTGAGTGAGTAGGCACATACAAATGCCATAAATGTCAGAGATGCACCTGTTTACGCGCATGTGAAAGGAAAACATAAATTATTTTTTTTTGTTTAGTTTAGGATTATATTGATACCTTCACAGTAATCAACCCGAAGGTCAGTTTGGTAGGTGAGAGTAGAGCCCACCCAGTACTAAGCCCAATAGTGGGTGAAATTCACAGATCAGAGTATGGAAGCGTTCCTTTCCCTGTACTGCCTGTGATTTCCCAAGATGACCTGGTACCCAAAAAATGGTGCACAGCTTGGGTGAAGTTGAGGGTCCCTAGAAGTATCACCGGGAATCGAACCCGGATCCTCCAGTCAGTAGCCCAGTGCTCTACCCACTGGACTACCACCCCCCCTTCATTGATACCTTAGATCTGCACTTTTGACAAAAATTACTTCTATCACTGGCAAGCTCTTCACCTAATGTCCAATTACTTCTATCACTGGCAAGCTCTTCACCTAATGTCCACTGCCACAAATTTTCTACACCAAAAGGTTATATTGCAGGCGCTCAGGGCATGAGTGGTTGAAGATAGCAACGAATTTGTTTCTAGGGAAGGTTGGTTTTAAATATTCTGAAAAAACTCTTATTCTAACATTAATCACCAGATATATACTGGGAATGGGTCCAATGCATGACAGCATGTGATTAAAAGTCGGAGGAATAGTTTTAAAATAGAATTCAGACGAGTAGTTACATTTGTATTTTCAAAATAATGAAAAATAAATGTGTTACAGCATCTTGTGATATACACTTCCAAGAGTGGTTGCACTTTTTAATTCTTTTATCATAATCTTGGGAAATTATTTTACACGGTTTTACCAGAGCGAGAGGCTGAAGCTTCACAGTTAATGGAAATACTTGGTCCCTGTGACGCCGTTCAAGCTTCCTCCCAGCATATTGTTCCCCATCGTGTTTTCCCACTGCTAAAATTTTTCAGTTTTCAATTAATTGTAAAAAAAATACATTTTTCATCTTTCAGCAGAACGACCTCTGATTTATCATTCAGGTGCAACATTTATTCGATTAAAACAATAATTTTTTAGGAAACTACCCAATTTTTCCAGTTCTTCATATAAATTGAGCTGGATTTTCATTTCTTTCACTTAAAATTCCTTTTAATATTACAGCATTCATTGTTCATATGGCCATAATAGTACATTTTACACAATCATTATTTGAAGTGCTTAGCTGAGACCTGTAAGGTAATGCCCGAGGTCACATTTGATCACAAATTGGACTCAGAGAAATTCAACATATGACAATACAATTTCAAGTAATGATTCTAACCTCCAACCTTCTGACTAGCAGGTGACCATGTATCCTGCATTAATAATCAGGTTGGGCAATCATGGATGATATTAACTTTTAGAAATAGGATGCCGAAAACCAATAAAATTTTGTTAAACATTTTTTCTCATCTTTCCAGGCAATCATCGCCGTAGTTAAAACATCTATCATAGCAAATCACCAATTTTTCGATTCCTTCTTGTTAGTCCTCACACACCAGATTCTGAAACCACTTGGTCACACTATGCTTAACTTCATCGTCATCTGTCAAGTGTTGACCTCCCAAAAACGTTTTCATTTGTAAAAACAAGTGAAAGTCACTGGGAGTTAGATCCGGGCAGCACAGGGGATGATCAATTACTTCCCACTTGAAGTCATCCAACAACTTTTTGGTCTGCCCCGCAACATGAGGACGAGCATTGTCATGAAGGAGCACTACACACTTACTCAATAATCGACACTGCTTGTTTTGAATAGCTCTTTGTAGTTTCCACAACATTTCATGATACACTGTAGCCATAATCTTCTGTGTGAAAAGGGCTTGGCTGAAATTGCGTGGCATTGTGGATCCCTTGTGACGACACTCGAGGGACTGACATTACAGGAATTACAAGGTGAACCCGAGTTTCATCTCCTACTACAATGCGATCCAGAAATACATTGGCTTCTGGTTTTTAATGTGGAAAGTGGTTATAAAATTAGGTGGGAGAGGATTATTGAGGAGTTGAAAAATTGGTAATATGCTATGACTAATGCTTGTACATCAGAAGTGATTATGTGGAAAAATGAGAAAAAATGTACTACACAAGATAAAAAATTACCTAAAGATGAATTGCATAGTTTTATTTCGAAATGGGTAGAACTTTCTGGATGACCCTCATATGTCCAAATGATCAAGAATTTATTTGGCTACAACAATAGGTGCAGGATTTAATTTTTCTTCAGCCTTAACTCCATTCATCACAGTAATCAACCCGAAGGTCGGTTT
>LYUA01000254.1:587202-602106 GCA_002093875.1 Calopteryx splendens | reverse complement strand
TCCCGGACAGTCTGCTCAAATACCGGGCTGTCCGGTTGAAACCCGGACACCTGGTAACCCTATATATACCTCCAAAAATGTGTATGGAATAAAAATAAACCCTTCAGCAATTTAATAACTACACACTTCTACAATATATTTAGTTAAGGCAATATGCCATGCATTAAATCAGTACTTTTCAAACCGTGGGTTTTAACTTCATGTAGGGTTCCCAGAACCTTATGGTGATAGCATCAAATGAGATCCCAACAGTAAAATTTATATAAAAAAATTAAAGGAACGCTATTCAAGTTCATTCTTCTCATTGCAATAACATTTCAAACGATATTTTTCAGCCTATTTGCAATAAAAAAATAATTTCAATGCAATTGTTCGTTTTACTCATAGAGGAAGGGGTTAGTGTTTTAGGGGGCTGTGACTCGGTGACGTTTGAGAGCCCCTGCCTTCCAAATAGTATAGAGGTGTGCATATCATAGGAAACCTAAAAAACTTGGGAGCCCAATAATTTAATATTTACTCAAGTGATAAACTAGCAGAGCACAAGTTTTGAACAAAGAGGGAATATGCTTCCTCACAATTCATTCACCATTTGACTGCTTGAACAACCTTAATGGCATTTGCACAAATAATGAATAAATAGTCAGCAAGCTCAAAATATCAATAAAATTAAGGTCACCAGCCACACACCTCATTGTATGACGTAAAGATATTACATATCACAAGCCACCCCAAGGGTTTGTGGCAGTGTATTTCAGGACATCATCCATGAAAATAGGAAGACTGCTGTAAGGGGAGATATATATTAGTTCGTCAATGAATTTGTCTTTGTGTTGCTGTCATGAATTGAGGGAAAAATGAATCCTTGCCTATAATTGTACTACCAGACAGGAAGGTACTTTGGCAGGTACCAGATGACCATCAACATTTCCCCAACACATCCCCATTGATTCACCTGGCTGACTTAAATATCAATATAGGAGTCTTCTTTGTATTTCCTGTTGGCTCACGAAAATTACGTCATCTTCTACAAAGCAATTCTGTGCGTTAAATTGGATTCCTACTCACACATAAGTACTTGAATGTGCTCCAAGATGAATTATTTGTATCCCTATTGTTCACTATTTTGCTTCAATTATTCCTTTTTTCATAGGTGGTTTAAAATTACAAATGATACTCATAAATGGTAACGTAATCATCATGGTATTTATTTACATTATAACAACATTGTTTAATGCACATTAAAGATAAGGTAAATCAAATGCAGCATTCCACAATTTAGGAGAAAGGATATCTAATATTATATTACCTCACAGCATAATGGTTGGTTGTGAATTGATTCACGTCCATTTTCAAATAAGATGGATATGGATGGATGGCTGACATTGGTACCACAAACAGAAGTGGAGTTGCTCCTCGGTATTCCAACAATTTTATAGGCACAAAATTTGTTTAGTTCAAGAATATCTCCAGTTCGAGGGCCAAACCAGCTAAAACTGCCATCAGGCCTAAGAACAAGTGATGCTCTGAAAACAAGTATTAATACATTCAGCGACATTATCACTACCGTAAAAATTAATTAATTGTTTATACACAATTATGAAGACCATATCATTTACAAAGTAAAGCTTAAATGACATTAATTTCGGAATATAATACAAAGTTCACATATCTATTTACTAGTACTAATCTAAGTACCAAAGGTAAGCTCAAAAGTAGAAATTATACAAGAGTGCCTATATTATTTTCGCAGATATTAATGTTAAGTGGATTTAATTACAATCTTTCAAAGGTGAGGAACCAAATGATACCACGAACAAAAAAAATACAACAATCCATTTCATTACAACACCGTTCTGAAATGTTAATATTACACTCTCATCCCGTTGCGACAATAGTCATAAAATTCACCCTTTTAAATATAGGATACACATTAGGTTTTATAAAATAAACTACTGGTAGAACTATTTAAAAAATATTTTGGACTTTTTCAATATACCATCTCATTGACATAAATCTGGAAAAATGTTGAATTACCAAACTACTTTATCATATTCTGCTCCTCCTTGTCATATTTTGAGCAAACCATTTCCTCATAGAAACCAAATTGGAACTGCCATTGAGCTAAAGAACATTGCCATTAAATGACGAATACTACATACCCATGACAGTTGGAAACATCGGAGTTTTTCCCTAAGACAACGCAACCGATCACCTGGAAGACATTTTCAAATATTTTGATTGTGACGTTCATCACGATTATAATATTTAGGACGCACTAGGGAAACTACATCAATCTCAATAATTTTAGGTTTTAGATTAATCACATATAATACAGCAACTTATTTACGACAATCTTGAATCACGACTAAACACAAATTACCTTCCAAATTCCAACTAAATCAACTTCGTCCGTATTTACATCCATATTGTCATTTAAACTGTGAGAAATATCCAAAACACCCCTTGAAATTTCTTTACGAAAATTTTCACCCCCAACAGCCTACCAACACTACCTTAATTTCTCTGACTGCATGCAGCACCACCTATAATTGAAAATCACCGTGATAAATTAGGGCGGGGGAGGGGGGGGGGTTTGAGGAGGGAATACATGGATGGGTATTTGGTTGGTTCGGGATTAATTTTGGGATATTGGTTACTTATATGGTGATTTATGGTCCGTATCCACAGAGGCCTTTGAATTTTGCTCTGTATTCTTGAACAGTGCAAAAATACGAGAGAGGACACAGTCACGGAAAGCATTCGAGTTTTAATATTGTTGTCCACCCTTTGTATGGAAGAGTACATTTTTTCATGGTAATTAATGATTAAAGAGTTCTTCGGTCGGTAAGTAACCCGTCTGTTTTCAACTGAATGGTGAGCGTAATTACAGAAGTTGCTTTTAATAATTTTGTTATCATAGATTAAACAAAAGGAATTTGTATTTAAATGAGTAATAATATATATCATGGAGTTCAGCATTTAGCGGATAGCATAAGGCAGAAAGCAATCGTCGGCTTGAACAAATGGCAGCTCGTGGACAAGTTACATTTTCAAATTTTGCATCGACATCACGGAATTATTTTATCTGGTTTTGAAGTTATAAAGCATTTCTGGTATCTACCTTAAAGGGAGAGATTCACTCGGTTGAAACTGAAAAAGAGGGGTTAGGGATCCCTCGGAGGATTGTTTCAGTAGATTTCAACATGTACCAGTTTGTTCATATATTTGGCTAACTTTTTACTAAACTAAATATTTAATTTAATGTGTAGGTACATGCACCTTTGTTTTATAGTATTCTGTCTTCCCAGAATCTCTAGTCAATTTGCCCTAAAGTGTAAGTTATTGAACATTTATCTCCGTTAAAAGTTGATTACTTTGTCCTCCCTTAATTCTCCCTCTATTCCAGACATCCAGGTGTTAAATTATAACTTTTGCAAAAATACTTACATAGTAATAATTGAGGTTGACCAATGCCACAGCTGCCAGCAACATAACCTCAGGTATTTTTGCACTTTCTTTCCATTTTAAATATCTAATTTCGCTTTCCTAAAAAACAACCCTATGTAAGTACTTGTAAAAATCAAGTAACCGCTGGCAGTATATCCATTTTGACAACTGCCACTCTTTCATCAACAATTTCCATAGCTCTACCGCATTGCCAATAGCATCTGCAAATTCCAACTGGTTCTTCTTCTTATGCATTTCCTTCAAAATTTCAATTGTAATAACCCATATTCCTTGAAGGGAGAATAATTTCATAGAAGAAAACTCTTTTACGTAAAACAGTAAAACGGGCAAAACCTATTTTAAACGGATACAGTTAGGACAAAAGAAAGATGGCTGTTTACGGAGGTTAAAGGTAATTTAAGGTTTGAGTTAGGAATAGCTATGAGATAGGCCATTTATAATTGTAATAGGCAATGAAATTACTGATTTATTCTATTTAATTATTAACAAAAATAATCTTTCATTTCCATTTGTTTTGAATTAATTCATTTTTTCTTAGATTAACAACATTCCAATGAATTTATAAATTTCACTTATGTGTAGGAGATTCTCTCTCCAAGTGTCTTGTTAAACTTTTGACAAAAAAAACTGCATTTTGCAGAAATTCTTTAGTCCTACATTGAGGTTTATTGGTGGATCTTCATCTGTTTCCCCCTCACTTTCATCATCCGTTGCATTTATGATGAAATGGAAAATGAGACAAGCATCAGTTTGTTTTATATGGCATATACATATAGTTCAAATGCTTAATATAAAAATTCTTTAAAGTTGCTTCATTACTATTAACAATATAACTCGTTGCAATGCACATTAGATGATGTTTGATTGACTTGATTTTTGTGAATGTAACCGAATGTTATATAAAAATTAAAAGCCTTTTCTTCTAGGTCTTGTAGTCTCTTTTCCTAATCACCGCTGAGGTCATCAGAGCATTCAATGCTCTGTTATTCCTCCTCCATAGTTACAGCAGTACCGAGAATTGAATTTCCCCTTCTTCAACTTCAGATGCATTGGGAATGTCCTCCTCCTCCTCTTTCCAAATTAATTACTCCTGATTTTTTAAAGCACTTTCCAATCATGTCTTCTTGTGCTGCATTTCAATGTTTACAGCCATAATACAGCATATCTTACAGTGAAAGACTACCAAAGCTACAAAAAACTATTCAACTCGTCCATTCTCGAGACAAGAGACCTAAGAGCCCTCATGTTGTACTGATATTTTAAGGTCTGTTTTAGTCTTTGGTCCAGAGGCTGTAACCTCTTGGTTATGTTCGGTGGCAGAAAAAGGAACTGCACATTAGACAGTGCAATGTTATGAATGTTGTCCAGTAACATCTTTACCTTTCTTATAATCCCTCATTTTTCTGTTGAAATCTTTGAACCAGTTTAAATAATGTACAATGCCATTAAAGCTTTTTTGTTGGCTTTTCACTTAATGCCTATAAGGTTAAAAATCAAGGTTTTTATATGCCCAGAGTTTCATTGATTTTCAAATTATCAATCAAGACTCCTTTTCCCCTAGACCATTGTGGCAAAACATAACATCGAATCTCTCCTTAAGCATCTTTTCTACTGTGCTCACCTCATTTCCTCACCGAAACTCCCTTCCGGATTTCCAAGATAATGCACCTTCTTTCCTCAAGATTTAGCACAACCTTGCTTTTACCTTCTCTCATCTTAATTGCCACTCTCACTAAATTAAAACACCCAAATGCTCCCCAAGTCTGTACATCACAGGATGAATATGGAAACTAAAAATTTGCGTGTGTTCAAGATGCAGTTGCTTTTTGCCTTAAGTGTTGAAAAAAACACATTTTATCATATTGTAAATTTCTTCAGAATTCCCTGTAGCAATATTTTTAAAGATCAAATCATGAGGAATTCTTGGAAATAATTGGCCCTGACCCACAGATAATGCCCTAGAACTTGCTTTTCTACCAAGAAGATCTTGTTTAAAGAAAATTATAACGACTGCTTAGGATAAGCTTTTCACACGATGTGTTCTTCGATACACAATGTTGGTTGCTATCTCAGGCTACAATATATGTAGTCCTTTCTTGAGGGCTGACCAAGGGGGATTATGAGACTCAGAAACAACCTGCTCCCTGCCACTTCACCCGCAGGACTAGTCAGATGTATGAATGAAACAAAACTGATTGCTGGCCAAGATGAGGTGGCCACTTTAGGATAATAGATTTATCATTGCTTCTCAAGGAGATGGAGGTAGCCTGTACAGAAGGCTTAAGCACTCATGCTGTGCTTCTTATTATGTGTCATTTTAAGAATAAAAGAGACTGCATAATTCCCTAAGCATATTCCAAAATATGCTTTCGAAATAATGTCTTCCTTCACTGTGTAAATGTTGGAGGCTTGCCAAAAACAATGTAGATGCTGGCCATTGAAGGGGGTGGTCGCAGTAAAGAGGGGAAATTTACGTTGTGTATATGGGAAATACACTTGGTTCCAAGAAAAAGTGGCTGCTCAACACATTCACTGCCCCTGCTTTCAACTGAATTTTGTCAGGGTGTCCACCAAGAAAATCAATTTTAAAAGACATAAACATGGACCACATGGGGTGCATCATGGGCTCCTGGCGTCAAGCTAGGTGAAAGCACAAGGCATGTTGTGGCCAGTGAATGTATTAAGGTTTCACTGTATACTAAATTGATTATATCAGGATGACATTTTTTGATTTTGAAATCAATATAAGGGGTCTGAGCCTAATTAAGTAATGATTATATGTCATTATTTAAATTCGATAGATTGAAAAGAGTGATGAAGAATTGTTGACATGTCAAAAATATAACAGGTTGGGCTTTCAAATAATGGGTGCTGAAGCTTTAAAAGAATAGTTGGGTAACGATTGAAGATAGTTGAAAAATAATATAAATGCAACACTGAAATCTACAGCAAAGAGGGGAAAAGTTGAAGAGGAAGCATTGAATGATAGAGGAAGCCTATTATTACAATGGAAGTACCCCTATGAGTACTACACAGTCACATGGATAGATGCGAGTCAATTCCCAAGTGACTGGAATTTTACCACGAAAAAATCATTTGGCTTGGCTGAAGCCCAAGTAAAGACTTCTAACACATTCTTTTTTATTCACTTACCTTTCAACTAGAATGTAGATTGACTGTATTTATGTAATGATAATTTCTATTTCTCTCTCTGTGGCACTTCATCTCTTGGTGGTCTACTCCAAAATTAGCCTCCAACCTTCTTTATTAGTAACTCTTATCCTCCACACTTAGATGTTCATTATCCACAGGCTTCATGTCACTTCTTATTAGTAACACAATTTATTTAATTTCCCAACTATTTTTCTTACAATACTGTCTTTAAAATTTAAATTTTCTCTCTAATTAGGAGTCAAATTTATTTAAATGTTAAAGAAAAATTAACATTTTTTTTAAATGTTAGGAAAATTAACTAAGAGTCAAAATTTCAAGAAATAATTTAACTATGCTCTACTTGTATTTTAATATCTTCCTTGTTCATACATTTTAGAACTGAAAGCAAGATTACCTTAATTTTAGGACACACAAGTTATAAGAATTAGAAATCAATTTTCAAAACAATTATTAAAAAAGCATTATATAGTTGATCTGTAATCTTTATCTAACAGTGGGGTATACCCTCTGCTTCTCTGACAACTACAACACAACTTTTCCAAGGTTCTTCCTCTTTAAAGTTTTACATTGAAATTTAAATTTTATTTAAGAAATATTAAGTTTATTTGGATTGGAATCCAAGGTCTTAAATAGGATTCAAGGGGAAGAGGAGGAAATGCATTCATATTACTTACAACACCAATAAAATTAGTAGAAATAAAAAAATCCATTATGATGAACTTAACAATGAGTATATTTTGTTTTATATACATAACAAAGTTAGACAATAAAATAGTTTTAAGCATCACATACATATTTGGTGAAGACTTGAAAATAACATTTCCATTTCCAATAAAATAAAAATGAGATTCACATCATATCTGCTACATTGACATAACCTGCTTAAATAGTTTCTCAATTTACTACTATACAATATTTAATACAAAGTGGTGAAGGATAATTGAAACCAACCAGGACATATGCAATGCCAACCAAAATGAGTTATTAACAACAATAATTCAGTAAATCTTACTTAGCCTTTGGTTCTCTTATTCTTTTTCAGTACAACAATAATTATGCATGGGGATCTACAGGAATTGTAGAATGTAGAATTTTATAGCATTCAGTCAAAATAAGAAATAGTATCACATTACAATTATGGAATTTGTGATACATTTAGTATTGAATATATGCTTAAATTTGAATGAAAGATGTAAAAACAACATCATTAATGGCAACCCCTTTTCATAAAATTTGCCATCACAAAAATGATAAAAAATGTCACAGATCTAAAATAATATCAATATTATTTTAATAATATTTCATCAAGATAATTTAAATGTCATCCACAAAAAACTTCTACATAATTGCTACACAGGTACTCTTGAATTTATTCAACATTGGATGAAGTAGAAAATTACCATAAATGGGGAAATAATGGTAAAATGCAATTTTAGTGGATATGGGACTGAAACTGATTGTGTTCTTATCATACAAGAAACATTACACATGAACAATAAAATAGAACATAATTGGCCAAAATACCACTTTTTAAAAGTATATATTATTAAATGCATCACAAAATGGTAAAAAGATTCTCCTGGATCCTACTATGAATAAAAATAAATGTAGGTAATTGATTCACTATGGAGATTGTGTGTTACATACAGAATGCAGTGCTCCTTGTTCCCAACAGTTTTCACACTCAATACTCACAATCATATAAGGCACTACAGTACTCTTATCAGAGTCAGCCTATGTTCAAGTACTGAGCTTATTAAGTGCGGATTAGATCTAAAGTATTTATCATTGGAATATATGAAGTGCATATAAAAATCTTAATAATATTATCTTTAACTCATTATGATGCCTGGCAACAATCAAAGCAAATGATGGGCATATGCTGTTCAAGCTATAAAAAATAAATCCACCCATATTATATTTTAGAACTAGGACCTAGCTCACATGATTAATTCCATGAACCTTCCAAATTCTGGGCCCACAAAATACTTTGGGCAAGCTGGTATTACCATTTGATTCAAGCGATGGACTTTGAATATCATCAATGTAGTGTATAAGATTATATAGTTCTATTTAAACACTTGTTTCACAAAAAGTATTATTATGATGTCAAAACAAAATATGAGAGTAACTTAAAGTTCATTCCTGTATGGCCCAAGATAGTCCAGTATAATTTCCTGGAATGGAGTACCTAACTCCATAAATTATTTTATAACAAGGAAGAATCATAGAAAGTGGGTGTCATTAATACAGAAAGTATAGATTGTGTATTATGTGTGTGACAGCTGCTTTTAGGGATTGATACTTGAGGGAAATAAACTAGCTGCCTGTACCTTGAGCAAAAATCAAAACAAACTAGCTACCTGTACCATGAGTAAAAATCCTAGGCATCAGTAGCTAGGAACATGCACATAGGGTAAGAATCCTAGGCATTTATAGATAATTAGGAACTACATAATACTATACCCAGGTTTCATTACTATTGTTGATATCTTAGCTAATTAAGTGAGGAAGGAATTCTGACTGGCAATTTCAGGAATGTATTTTTTTTGTAATGGCTGTAATCCCCACCCCCCTGGAGATTTTCCATTGGTCTGAATTTTCCCATGTTTGTAATTATTGTAATAAAGTTGATTTATTCAACAAGAAAAAGTAAATTTATCGCAGTCAATAAATCAATCACGTAAAAGTGAGTCAATAAATCTAACAAAAAAGATCACTTGGAAGGATAAAGAATGCATAACACAATGAAGCAAAAGAAAAAAGGTCTAGAGAGGTGCCCTATAGATTTAAACTAAAATGCAGATCAGCTTTAAGTAGATAGTGAATAAAATTTCAAGGACATTTTTCCAATAGTGGTAATAAAGAAGTGAAGGTAGTGCCTGAAATATTATATCGATAGGAAATGTGCACTGATGTAATATGTATTGTTTATAATGTCAAGTGAATGAGCCAGAGTTAATACTCCGGGTAGGAGAGTTAATACTCCGGGTAGGAGGCAAGCCATTAATGGACAGGGAAGTTTTGTTTCGAGCTGAATGCAATTTCTGTGGATTGAAAACAGTCACCATGAAACATTACTTTTACCATGTTCTGTGCAATCAGGTATCAGTCCTGTGTAATATCCACCTGTGATTCTGTGCAACATAAAAAGACAACTTAAGGACTAGTCAGTTTCTGAAACCAACAAGTGATGTTTACATCCATGAAAGGCCATATGAACTATGCAGAAACATCCAGTCAATAGTGACTTTAAAGTGATTTAATTCATAAAAAAGAAAAAAATTGATGTAATGATACATCATGCAAAAGATCTAATTCCAGAAAGTTCTCATGTTACATGACATTTCTGAAAGGTTTTGGTTCAAATAAATAGCAGCCCAGCTATTATTAGTCTGTCTTTGCTCTTGAAAGTGAATAAGATATATTTTTAGTGCACTGAGCAGTACATGAGTAATGTAAATACGTAAATACTACATAGATATTCAACAATATGTAGTAATCAATGTTCCTCATAAGTACTAGATTATTGCTCTGAATAACTAAACATACACTTCCTAAATCTGCTGGTTTTATGTTAAAATAGCTCTGTTCAAATAAGCATATGTTAGATTATTACAATATCTAAAACTGTAAATTCACTGCTGGAAATTAGTTGAACACAAAATGACGTGTATATATATCATTTCAATTATTCATTTAAAATGGTCACAATCTTTATTTAAATTTATTTGCAAATCATTTATATATAAACCTATCATTTTAATGATTACATATTTCTGTTTATTCTATCTTTTTCTTATTAAAAAAATATCTCCACATTGAGCATTCATGCCAATTTATGTGTAATCATATGTTCACTTTCCAGAAGCATTGGTTCTGAATGACTCCATGCTCTCTCATCACATTTACAGAATTTTCAACTACTGTATAGTGCTTCTAAAAGTAGGCACATGGATGTAAACAGTTATTGTTTTTATTATATATCAACTATAAAAAATTCTTGTTTTTAGATAGTGTATGCATAAAAAAGTATATAAATAAGGAAACTACTGAATTGGCACAAATAAGATTAGAAATCTATAATCGTAACCTCAAGCATTTCTTCCCTTTAATTTTCATGAATCCCTCTTTTGATATGAAGTTCAGAATCCTGGATAGCCTCGAAGTACAGAACCATAACCTCTACAAAACTTTCCGCTGAGTCAATGGAAATTGTACATTTTTGAGTTGTTTGTAAACTAGTAATTTACTTGACTTCATATGCAATCATGTAACATACTATTCACAAAGTTCACTTTTCTACCTGCACCTAGTTTTAATACTTCACTACTGGAAGAGTCTCTAGTAACAGTATTACTTTCTGTTGTCAATTTTCTATTGCTATTCTAATGTTGGTCAATCATTGATGATTTATAAATACACACAAGGAAGCTATATGCACACTTAGCTCATTGGATTGCCATTTGAGGACTTCAAAGAAAAAGTAATATATGGTTCATAAATACCCATCACATTCAGCTCAGAAACTGGGTAAGAATAAGCAAAGAAGTGCTTGAATTTTTGCTCCCAATTTGTACTATATTAGTGTAAATTTCTTTGAACTCCTGTATATTGAATTAATAATAATTTTATTCAGTATTCAATGTTTTGATAACTAAACAAAGATCAGTAACACACTGGCCAGTGTAATTAGCTGGCTAGTGTAATTACCCACAATAGCTGGTAAATCAATTTTACCAGCTGTTGTGTTTCAACTAATACATTGCAAACACTACCATATATTATTTCATGGAAAAATCTTGCCCATTGGCATTGCCACTGATGAAGTGGGTCCCCTTTGTCTCCAGGTGACCAGTATTTTAGGGCACAGTCCCCGCCCTACTGTCAATGATGATATTTTCACTAATCCATTGAATGTTTAATAAGTATAATATGGCCCCAAAAATTATGGACAGGACAAGAATACTAAAATATATGCTCCTCATACACACTAAACAAGGAATGGGAGGAAAACCTGCACACATTATAGCTCAGCAAACAGAAGTCAACGTTGAAATACAAACATTTCATTAATTCGTGACCCACTAATCACATACATTTTCTGAAAACGCTACTGCTAGTTTTAACTTTCAGTTTTCTATAAATTCCATAGAAAATTAAGTTGGCAGTGCACATGTTTTTCTCCAACTAACAATGTGAAAAAGTAATAAAATGATCCATACAGAAAAAGCTGGCCCCAAAGAAATAATACCAAGGGTTTCTTTAACAAAATGGTGATTTCAAAATATCCAAACAGTGATAAAATGGACCAAGAACACTAATGAACTGTAAAAACTAATTTAATTTCAAAGCTATGCTCAAGGAATGACGATCACGGCATTACAGTTTGGCATAAGGTCATGAAGCATTTTAAAAGAACTAAAATTTCTCTCCCTAACATTACCCTCTGGGAAAAAATGAAAATGTCCAAATAGAATAGACCAATAAATAGAGTATGATGCACTTACTTGATTATTAACTCTCTTAGTGCCACTGAAATTTGGTGGTACAAGCAAAAAGTGCCAGCTTGAATTTGAGAGTTTTGTAACACCTTATGAAGAAAACAATATGAAGTTACTATTTTACATATGATTGTAATGATTTTTTATTTTACTAAAAATGAATTAAATTCTGTTTATAATATTCTGATAGATTGCATTTCATTTCATTGCATTTCATTATATTTTTTCATTTCATTTTTTCATAATGGTCTACGCTTGAGCCGATATATCGGCTCGTGGCACTAAGAGGGTTAAACAATACACCTGGGAATTTTTAATCTGAAAAGACATAATTAGGCAATTACAAAAAGATTTCAAAGTTAAATAAGGTATATCAAAAAGTGTTGATTAAAACCTGCTTTTACAGATATTCAAAATACATGGGTAATACTACATTGGTAGTAAACCATATTGTTATGATAGCCAAACACTGCTATACCTGTTACTATTAGTATTTAATACAAAACCAAATGGGAAATTATTACTGCGAGAAAATTAAAGCAATCCACACATGGTGGCTTAACTGACATATTCCTAGTAATGTAATCCAAGGGCTTTTCTGACAAAAGTTTTAGTTATTTCAATTTGCTTAATCATTTATTTCACAAACCTAATTTCTATCTGGAGTTTATTATGCACCACCTCTAGAATTTTAAATCAATTTTACCAGCTATTGTGTTTCAACTAATACATTGCAAACACTACCATCTATTATTTCATGTAAAAACAGCAATGGGTCTGTCTTGTCAGGCCGGCACTGGTAAGCACAAGAAAAAGCAATAATCTGCATGAGTAAAACATTAACAATTTTTTAATGGACTTCCCTATAGTAATAATCACAGTAATATTATGATAATTCATGGTGCATATAAATTTTTCATGAAGTCTGTTGATTTCTGGAGTGAACAAATATCCCTCTTTACCACCAATGATATTACAATATTATATGATGCTTAAAGTAATGTATATGAGGCCCTTCCTTCACAATAATACATAATGCTATTTACAACCCGTCTTCATAGCCAAGTTCTGTTTGGCTCAGAATGCTTGATGTAGACGTCACCATGCTGAATACCATTCTGATCATGATGATACCACCTTTGACTAAAGAACATTTTTATCTAAACCAATGCATCTTCTACTACACACTTGCACATCCTCTTTTTGAGCACTGCAAAGAAATTAATGAAGGAATATAACCAAAAAAGGAAAAAAAACATTAATTATCATATACTTAACTTCGTAGCAGCACACTGTTAGAAGTTATAACTCTGAACTTAAAAGTATACTAAGTCCTCGATTTACGTTGCCCACATTTACATCATATTGGTATTATGTCCATGCCAGCAAGTGACTATGTCATCAATATTTTTTCTTGTCATTCCTGATGTTTTAATTCGATTAAAACAAAGGCACCAGATACGAAAAATACCTCATCCATAACGTTTTTTCTAGAAGTCTCTTTGTAATGTATTATTTTTATTTTTACTGTAACTAATCTCATAATGCATTGTGTGACAGCATTTAGTTATATTATAGGAGTACTCCCTTAGAACAGTTTTCCCCATTTAATCTATGAAAGACAAGTGGGCTTGTGCTTGCGACTTTTTTCGAGTGTATAAATAGCCATGTTCGGCAAGTTTCAAGTGGCAGCAGCACATTCTTAGCAAGGGTCAGAGGGAGAGAGTAATATTTTAGCCGACGAACATCCCATGCTCCCCTTCCTCTCTCGTCACAGAGAAAAGCCTCAGAGAGGGACCATCATCATAAATGTTCTGCAGTGTCAGCATTTACTAAGCTTTCACATCATAACCATTTAAAAAAATATTGCTGAGGCAAGAATTGAGTTAGTCAGCTCTTTCTCTTGGATAGAGCAGTTTTTTTTCCTTATGGAAATCTAAGATCTAGGAACCAGAGTTGAAATGTACTGTGCAGAAGGTTGAAGGGGAAAGTCAACTTCAAATACTATTCACAATAACTTAGATATGTGCATCTCGGTTGGATCTCCCACCGACAGCATGAGTGGTAATGGGCTATCTCCCATTTTCTGCTGCTGGTTGAATTCAATCAACTATCTCCTCCATCACCCACTTCCTCTCCAGGGTAATCCCATTTTGAGCACATGGTTCTTTAGGTCGTTAATGTGTAAGTCCTTGTGTTCTATGCCACTGAACAGCATTGTAGCTATCTATATCACTCGCATTTGTTGTAATGTAACTTCTTAATGTTGTGGGGAATATGTACTTTAAGGAGATAAGTGCAATTCAAGTTAATTAATTCATGCCAATCCACATAGCTTCATCATAAATTTAGCATTTGGTCTTATTTATCTTCATACTAATCTTATTGGAAACAGTCATTCCAGTGTTTATTTGGGAAAATTAAAGCAAAAAATGAAATTATGTTAGAAGTCAGTGTCTTGGTAGATTCATGAATGATAGTGATCACTATAGTAGTTAGGTTCCTATCTTATATTGTTTTGATTTACATCACACATTTTAGCATGAATCTTCAACATAAATCATGGGCTTACAGAAACAAGAAGGCTCAATCCACCCCACCACTACAACTGAGAGAACTTATTTTCAAGTTTTAAACTCTGGTGACTTAAGTATTTTTCTTCCAGACTTAATCAGTTTTGCAAATTTTACTGCACTAAAATGCCTTCAAATCACAGTAATCAACCCAAAGGTCGGTTTGGTAGGTGAGGGTAGAGCTC
>LYUA01000254.1:500523-511664 GCA_002093875.1 Calopteryx splendens | reverse complement strand
TCATTGGCATTCACTTGTTTGTACGCATTTACGATGCGCCTTTGTTACTACTAATAAACTGTAAATGATGCATGCGCGTCACTTACACCTGGACCGACCACGAGTGAAGATATTGCAGGTACTAATTACACATATATGTAAAAGTTTTAAACCCCAAGATAACTACACAATAATTAAGTTTACATATACATACAATATGAAAACTTACTTGGTAACAATGGGATCTGTAAATGATTGGCGGCATATTGAACACTTAAAGGGAAGGCTGGATTCGGAGTCAGAATCTATTTCATATTGACCTTCACGTTCCTCTTCCTCTGTCCCCATTCGAGCTTCTCGTTCTAGCTGCCATCCAAACTTATAGTCCGAACGGTCATGGAGAAATTTGCAGCTATCTGAAATATTTAAGCCTGACTAGAATAACAAACATTCAATTGAGGATCAAGGCTAGAGTGGAGGCTTATTTTCTAGAATCCAGCTTTTGGATGTATCACTATTTTTTGGATTAACATAGTCATGGTTTTCTGATTTTTCTCTTTTAACATACAAGCATGCAATTGCTACCAAAATAATTTTGTGCGTAATAAATACTTTGTGGTGTCCTTTCCTTGATAGTTACTATTGTGTTTTTGAAAAACATTTAGTGGAAAGCGTCAAGTCAGCATTTAAAAACAGCAAAGGGTAAGTAAATTTACTGGAGCACAGGTACAGGAGGTGAAACTTGTAGAGACTTCAATCAATACTGAACTTTAGAAATACATAATTGCAGTGAGTGAATGGTAAAATGATAAAAGAAATGTTACTAACAAAAAATGGAATATTGAAAGAATGCTGTGACATATTTTCATTTTAAGGGATATTGTTATTGCCAATAGTGAATACTAATATACATCGTTGTGTAAACGTTTACATCCTAAAATTATTTTGGTTATAAATTTGTGATTAACAAGTATACAACTTAGTTTAGGAAGCATACCAAGACTAACTTGAAATTCACATAAAACTGCTCTTAATATATGTGACAACTACTATGTCAAACATTTTACGTACTATTATATTGACCAAGATAATGCAATTCATTTATTAAAATCTCTAAAAGATGCTTTCCAACTCATTGAATAAAAATTAATCTACCACTTAAAACAAATGCAAAGAAAAAAATTTTTTGGGAGAGATTCCTTTGAAAATATGCCCATTAATAATTTCATGCTCAAGTTATAATGTCATTGACCTACATCATAAAAAATAAGTATGAGTGGTTGAACATACATAGGTCTTCACTTTTACATTACTCAGGAAATCTGGAAAGATATTCACGCATTAGAAAATCTAAATTTAAAATTGAGCTCTTTTTTATGCCCCAAATTTTACCCAATTTAGAAACATGATCTCCAAATATTTTTGCTTAATGTCAAGAAATAAGGCATAGGTGGCAACAATGATTTTAATATGGAGGACAGTGAGTAAATTCCCAAGTATTTTACACATTTCAGGCTTTCTTGCCAAATTTATCATGCGACAAGCTCAGAGTTAGAGAAGCAATATGAAATTTCCTTATAAGGAATCTTACTTAATGGAACATATTTATATCAATACTCTACTAAAACTCAATCATAATAAATTACATTAAAATAAATAATAAACAAAATTATCCAAATATAATACACACTCATTATAAGATGTTCCCGTGATTTAACAAGTGAAATGTTATATTCTTAGCACCATGATACATTTCGTTTTCAACCTTCCCACAAGCACTACCTCACCTCTCCTACTTTTTTATGAGGCATTATTAGCAGAGGGAACCTTCGCTTTCTACCCACCTATACACATGGCAGCTAATTTTTGTGTGCAGAGAAATGGATCTTTACACTGTAGTTCTAAAACATTCTACCTTTCATTATTCCTAATGTTTGCCGACCCAACCTAAGGAATACATTTAGGTCATGTATAACGGAGAGATATTGATACTGTCACATTGACTTTTTCATCCTCTGCTTTGACTGAAATATCTAAAAGGAGAGGTCAAGAATCCCCCTAAATCTGAACCAAGTCTGCCCATTTCTAGGCAGAGTTGGGCAGAAATAAACCAGATAAATTTAAAATATATAATTATATTATATTAGCAGAACTGTCCATTGATTCTTAACCGAGCAGAATGGTAAGTAATAATATAGAAGTTAAGAAATAAGGCATCTAAAAAAGTATGTAGGTGTATTATGTTTGGAAAATTTTGTTCATTATCCGGTTTATACAGAAAAGAATTTGAGATCTCACATCTCAGCATAATTCTTTATACCGAGTGGAAACCAAGCAAGTAAAATAAAAAATACAAGCAAAGAAAAGAAAACCTGGCCAAATGAGCAGAAATGAAGGACTTTATTAAACCATAACTTGGATGGAAAAGTAGAAAATGATGTTTTGGTTCAGAATATCAGTATGATTACACTCTCCTATTGAAAGTGGATAGGGTACACTTAAATGCAATACACCAATCTGACCCTACCTGAACCCTAAGGTGGTAGACTTGAGTCCTGCCCATGGCAAGGATGCATTGAAATGTACTGCTTAGATCCGAGAGAGGATCTCAAGAACTTAAATTTAGCAAAATGAGCACAGCATTTTTATTATTTTAGGAGCATCAGGCAGGTCAATCGATGGATTAATGTAGAATGATAGCCATGCATAGAACTTTCATTTAGAGATTAATTGTGGTCAAAAGGGAAATTGGCAAGAAAGCATACCGCCAAATCCACAAAATCCTGTTTCCTTGTAGTCTTTACACAGATCAGGCTGGTAATCCCACCTCACAGTTGATCTCAGATTTGAAGGTGCTCGTATTGGACCTTTTCTTACCTAAAAAAGTAGGATTTCCTTTTATTTTTAACATTATTTTATTAAATAATACATTAAATTAAATAATTTCTGTATTGTAGTCACAGAGGTAAATTTATCCACTTTGAAATGGCAGAAAAATAAAGAAACCCTTTGATGAAAGAATAAAATGAAACAATCTTTATTGGTATCAATTAGTCATAATTACACGAGTTAGAACCTCAAATGATTTGAATTTTCTAATGTTATATATTGACATCTCAACATATTGAAATGGAAATATGTTGAGATGTTAATATGAATCACAAAATACCATTTTATTTTATGGGCAAAAACACTACTTACAAGGATAAAAATATTCTACCTAAAGTTTTCTATAGGGTAATTACTTTACTATTGACCCTCATGATTGCAACATCCCCAGTTAAGTTAAACCTAGCAAATGAGGAGGCTAGGGTCTACATGGAAAACCTGGATCATTTGTGAACAACATTACACAATAATAAAAGCACTAATAGTCTTTACTGAAGTTTATTTGGAGAAATAAACTATCTTTAAGATCATCATCACCCAAAATAGTCCAGTGCAAAAGTCCATCCCTGAACTTATATCCTTGCTTTTACACCTTTTTCATCTAAAACACTAGTTATTAGTCAGAGTTCATTTTTATAAGTAGAATAAATTACCATTTGAGTCCCTTTTCTCATTCAAAGTGGATAATAATCGGATCTGCCCATCACTTATTGCTGTTTAAGCTGAAGACCAGGAAAGAGACTGATCTGTGGTCTCCCCTGCAAGTTGCTACAGTAAATACTCATAATAAAGTAGTATTTAACTTTTGAGAAGAGTTGCATTCCTGTACAGTAGTTAAAATTAAAGATGAAGCACACATTTTCCAGATTACTCCTTATGCATCTCATGATATTTTGTCCTCTAAAGAAATATTTTTCTTAAACTAGAAAAAAACTTTTTACTAATTTAGGTAACTAGAGTTTGGGTTCTTAGAATGCTAAAATTAAGTCATATCATAAGCACAACATGATACTGACCAAATCCCTACAATGCAATAACCAATATTTGGATTACAAGTGTACACTTTAAGGTATTCCATCCAATATGGAGAATTTATATTACCATTCCACTGGATGCATTTCCTTGAGCAGTGTCCCTCTTCTCGTAGTATTGCAGGTAATTGTTAATACCTCTGTACACCTTGTCATCTTCTTTTCCTTTTAAATCCTGTTCAATAAATTAAATAAAAACTTAATGAAAAGAATTAACAACATTAATAATTATTTCAATTTGATTTACATTCCTATTTTATAATTTCACACCCTAGGTAGTTGTCAATTCCCAAGCGTAAGTGAAGCACATAAGTGAAAAACATTATTAAACATCAACCCAAATATTTTTTTCTTGGGCTCAAAGACTGACTACATCCATTATTATCATTGACTTGCTGTTCCAATGCTGAGTTGAATCTTATCTTAAAGTAACACGCTAATAGTTTGTTACTATATGACCTAATACAATAGACATTCTTGTAAGACCATGACAAAAGAAAGGATACATTCAAACTTAGTATAGCATGCACAGATAACCAATATTTGCAGGTGACTTTTGTGACATTGTGAAATTATATATACATACTTTGTACATATGAGAAGCTCACATCTAAAAACACAAGGGCTGACAAACTACCCTGAACATGCCTGTTGAGTTTAGAAGTACGGGAGGACCTAAGTCCAGGTAATTTGCTTGAAAGGGTACAAAAGCAGCACTGAATTATATGTTCAAGGGGTTATGCTCTGACACTTGGTGGGCCAGATCTAGTTCCTGGGGCAGATTTAGTTCATGGGCCATAGTTTGTTGATCCTGAATCTAACAATATGTATTAATAATCAAATTTTGTTGTCTCTTTATTGATGAGAATCATGTCTTTAGCCGCATTACATGGCATTTGGTTGAGGCAGTGGTTTAATTGGACTGGAATGCAGAGGGACACCATTCTAGAAATTGAAAAAGCATTCTTCCTATGAAAAACATGCTAATGGATATTTTGACTCGCTATGCTTACAACAGCTATCTTCTTGAAAAGCAACATTATAATACTGTTGAATGTCATGGTGTTCAACAAATACATGGCCATATGTAAAATTCATTCATGTTCATTTTACATTTATAAGGCATGTACCAGTAAATATTTTTTTCATCACTGGGTTGAGGGTAATGGATAACTGATTTTGAGTTTGAATTAGTAACGATATAGTGGAATCCATTTACGGAGAAGTATTATCACTAAAATCCACAACTGTATCCTCCATGCCTCCCTGTTGCCCTAGTGTATGTCAGTGAAAAATAGTATTACATTATAAGATGCATATTACAAACACATGCAAGCCACGAAGAGACTATTTTAGCAAGTGTGGGACCCAGAACTAATTGCACACATTTAAACTTAGCTTCTTTTGCCACTTTTTATCTTTGTAATAAATTTTACTGGATTTGAAATAGCTTTTAAGAAATTTTAATAGCTTTTAAGTGGTACTACATTACACAAACAGCTAGAATTCTATTATATGTACACATTGCATATAGATAAATGTAGATTAAATAATTAAAATTAAGTACAACCTTGTTTATCTTCTGAGCTTGCTCAAATATTGCTTGCGCGTCTCTATCGGCTTCAGTTTCGGTTTCTAATATAGCAGTCGCTCCCATATCACTTGGACCCTCCCGCCCTGTTGTTCTCTTAGATCGGTATGATACCAAAACCGAATCGCCATCTTCTTCGTCCTCAGCCTTCAGAAGATCTTCCTTTTTATTTTTTAAGGATCCAGCAGTCTGTCAAATTGAAAAAATAATAATGCTAACTATTGCTGAATTTAATACAGGTAACTTACATCAAATTATTATTAACTTACTGTCTGAAATAGTGGATTGTTCTCATTCACTTTCTTCTCCTTTTTCACAACAGTTGTTTCGTCTTCGCTGCTGTCTAAAAAATCACAAATTTAATAACTTCACCAGCGAATTTGATAAATCTAGAATTTAATTGACTTTCATTAAAAATAGGACGAATCAGTTACGGGGCCGCCAGTGTCAGTCACATATTAACCTTCAGGATATTTTACATGACGCCAAATTTATCAAATTACAAAGGGCACTAACCTACGGATAAGTCCCATGGAGAAGCAATTTACGATAATAAGAATTTTACTGACTTGATTCATTTTCTGTCTTTCTTTTTCGTGTTGATTGATTTCTTATAGGGCGCCTTTTGAAGGAGAACACGCATGTTTTCTTCTCTGACATCCTTTTTCTTCAAATAAGAGCAATGCTTTACCACGAATATTATAATTATTAAAATTTAGCCTTCTAGATTTAAAGGCATTTACAGGTTCAAAACACTGATTATGATGTTTCTTTTTTTCGCCGACTCTATCATTCACTTGTTATTTTTTAGTGGCGCCATTATCGGAGATTCGGAACACTATTATATTCGTAAGAGCGCCAATTTAGTAATTTGTCTTTGGAGTGCCACTTCCCTAGTAGATGTAACTAACACCTTTTAAAACATCTCGATTAATTACATATATTCAATATTTAACCCTTGACTCGAAATTTAATATCTCTTTAAAAATGCGTAGAAAATATTAAATACTTTCATTTAATAAATTCGAGGCGACTACCTAAATAAAGCTTTGGTTGGGGTTTGTAAGCAGTGTCGCATTAAGGCGTTGCTGCAAATCCTTCTAGCTGTCGAATTCAAGTGATTCTAGAGTTTGTTTATTCATTTACCCGTTTAACTTATTAGTTAATAAATATTGGTCATATATTGTGCAAGTAACTTTTAGATGGTATAGGTATCGCAATAAGGTCTCCTTTGCTTTTAACGATCCGATAATTTCGTTATTGATTCTGAAGTGTAAATCTGGCGAAAATAGTGTTTCTACTTCTAGCTTTCTGATAACGGAATCTTATATTTCCAGTGGTGTACCTAATTCAATGTCAGTGGAGTTTTATATAATAAATTAGCTACTAGTACCTAGGTGTAATATTTGCAAGAATGCCCCTTCTTGCAGTTTAAATGGTGTCGTGACTTATCCTGCTCTCTCCTGGTCAGCTACTGCATAAGATAAAGATGACATCATCAGTGATTCTGGCATTTACAGTGATAACTGGGATCAACTAGACTGATCTACATTGAAGTAACCACACACCTGTATCCAAACCAAAGGAAATGTGACTGGTCCACCTGAAAGGTACTAACTTATCTTTTACATTGTGACATTAATCAATAAGGAATAAAATGCATTCCTTTGAAATCTTTCTAAAAGAAAAATATAATCGTTTTAGCATAAATGTGATATCCATTCCCAACTTGAACTCCCAACCCTTTGGTACATTTTGTTGCCGGAAGAGAAATTAAAACACTGAAATTCCGCATAAAAAGTTTATTACACGACCATGGTTTCGCTGCGTTGCAGCATCTTCAGGTGACATACATAGAAAACGACAGGGTATATATAGTCTTGGCCGGGTTCAGAGGGAGGCTTAGGGGAGGGAAGGAATGTGGTAGGGGCGGTGTTTGAGTTAATGGGCTTAGGGGAGGGGGAAAGAAGAATGGCCATGGCACTGAACTGAACCTGAACCATATATTGCATAATACTATCTAACGAGCTTTGGGTGATGATAATCTCTCATTGTCAGTTAGTATTTTCTATGGACTCAAAAAAGTGTTTTTCCAGCATTGGCCATGGCCTACTTGCTGGAAAACTGCATAAGATGCAAAGACTATTTCAAGTCCAGTCCAAGTGGCTTATTAGGCTGTACTAGGTGCAGTGTTGAGACTAATACTATTTATTATTTTTACAAATGAACTTCCTATTGCTAAAACTAACAGTTTTAATGTAATCAGATTATACCTGGATGGATTGGCATGGTATTTAAGGGTGTGTCAACATATTAGTATTTAGACTTGTTGTCTCATAATATGTAATGGAGCAATGATCAGATCTAGTAAATTAACTATAGTTACTACTACTGTTACTGGGTATACCCAGTAATAGTGGTGCCTCAACTTCATGTTAGTGTGAATTTCATGTGCCATGGGGATTAGTAGGTATGTAGTGACCTCTAACCTCATCTATCAAGGATTGGGATAACATTGGGATGGATGACTTTAGTTTAATTTTGGCTTGGATGTAGTACTAATTATATTATTTTAATCATCCCTTTTTAATCCCCTTAGAAAATTGAAACATCCCTTTTAATAAAGAATTAACCATCAAATTTCTTGACTTTCTCAGATAGGTGGTATACTTAAAAGTTATCAACTGGTGTGTTTATGCTCCCCAGGAAAACTAGTATTATAGGATTAGTACCTAATATAAAAATAGTTTTATTTTGGTTAGGCAAATTCCTCCACTTCATTTAGAGACATGTTTTTGAATCAAGCAAGTTGCTCCCAAAAGGTATTTTCTTAGCAAAAGAGAGCAACCAGGGCAAATTTCTTCTGACTCGTAAGTGCCTTTTACACTGCACAGTGATTATTAGGACCAAGATCCAGGACACTTTAATATTTTATTTGGATGGTATTTCAGGCTAGTAAATATGATCTCTTTCACTATGCGCTACACCTCTGTACAGCATGGGACTGCCACCATGTCCAGTGGTAGGGATAGGCATGGAGGATATATAAAATGATTTCACTCTCTCACAAAAGTTAAAATAAAGGCAAATATAAAATATGTATTTAAATATACATAATAATGGAAAAATTTTTTAATCATGAAAAATAAATATTTCAATAGCTTTGCTCATGTGAGATTGGTAAATTGAAATTTATAAGCCACTATGCAACCATGTCATGTCCCTTTCCTCGATATTTCTCTTACAAAGTAATGGAAAATAAATATGTATTTATGATCAAATTCAATGATAAAAAATAACCTGAATTTCCTTTGGCGATTTCCCTCAAACAAAATTCATAGTAGTTTATCCCTCCCTGCTCATGGAGATGAGAGTGAGACACCGATGGTGGCAAACTGACCCCTGAGAAAAAAAGAGAGAAAAATCATGGAAGGAGGAACCTTCTCCAAAACCATGAAAGGAGGATTCTTCTTCCAAAGGAGAACCTTTACATAAGCGGCTGTCCATAAATGACCTAACAGCCTCAGGGAGAGAGGGCGTCTTCAGATCTATTACGTTACATTATGTGGGGGTTGAGGTCAAGGGTGGTGTTATGTTAAAATTAGAGAATGGATTTTTTGTTTTATTTAATTTTAAGGTCATTTTTTGGCATAATAGGTGGAAGGCAATATAAAAAAATATTTTTACAATATATTCACACAAAATTCAATATTTCAATATTTTTTCTTAAACATATTTTGTGGAATAAAGAATATTTTTAATATTAAAATTAGTGCATTGCTATAAAATATCTATCTATCTAGCTATTATACCTGATAATTTCGATAATATGTTTCCAATTAACAATATATTGAAATTGAGAAAAATTTTCATCTCATATATGAGCGAAATAATGAAACATAAAGTGTATTTCATTATTCCTCATTGTAAAATTCGTTTCACCTTCTGTGAGAACGTTTTTGTGCATAGTAAAAGAACTTTCAACGTCAGGAAAAACCAAGCTTAAGTTGTGAGCAAAACACTATGATACGACTTCATATTAAGCAAGTTGTATTGTTATTTCAGTCGGTCTCTCTTCGTAATGTCTCTGCAATATCTGAGATGCTCCTCGCAGCTGGAATATATAATGGAATCTGCGTTTTTCTTAAACCATTCGTTGAACTTGCTGTACATGAACTCATCCTGTGGTCAACTTCTTAACTACTCAATAAACAATGCGAAGAGCGCATAACAGGGGAGATTTGAATCCTCTAATTTTGTACTGGTCTTCGGTTAGAAACCAAAAGAAATCTGAAAGCTTCTTTATTCCGTCTCGAGTTACGTGTTTCGCGATGCAATAGTTCGATATGTTCAGGGTCTCTATCTGGAACACAATTCGAGCAATATGCGAGTTATGTATGTACTTGTTTTTCATTTACGCGCGTAATAAAGGACTATTCTATCCTGGTATCAGTAGAGGAGGCTGAGCACCAGTTGGATCCTCGCTTTTCGATTTATCCTACCACGATGCACTATACTTCTTGTCTATACTTTCTCGCTTTTTTAGCAAAAAAAAATGGACTTTTTGTGCATTTAAAACCCACCTTCGTACTAAATGACTCGCATTTATCAATTCTTGTCATAATTTATATTAAATGCATTGCGCGAAATACGCCAGCATTAGTAGCTTTTTGGATATGAGGGCACTTATTAGTGTTGGCACCTCCAATCGGTTTTAATAAGCGAAACCAATTATCAATTATTGAAAATTCGAAAATTGTTATTGTAATAACCGAGCATTCAAAAATCCCAAATCCCATTTCTTGAATGATTATAAAATTTTGAAAGCCGATTTGTAGGGATTAAAATCTAAATATTCTTTTCCGGATTGGATTTTGGATATTTAATAAATATTTAATACAGTAATAGCAAAAGTAACTGCTGAGATAAAATGATGAATTATTGACAAAATGCTGGAAATTAACAGATAATGCTACAAACTGTAACCGAAATATGATTGTGAGAGAGTAAGAAATAAAGCCTGAAGAGAGGGCAGGGTTGCTTTTATCTTACAAAGGAAGGACTTCCGTTTGAGGAAGAGCTTTTAATTTTACCATTTCGCAAGTTTCTTTTTTGCTATCAGAAGTTATGATTAAGCTTCCTAAATTAATTTTTCTTCAATATGCATAAGCGTTATAATATAGTTTTTCATTTTTTTGTTGCTTGATTTTTCTTACTAATTGTAGGTGTGTCGACAAATCTTTAGCAACTTCAGTAATTCTATTTAAAATAGTTTCTTCCCTCAACTTATTTTTTTGATCGCAATATTACCCGTTCATTTGATACGAACAAACTAATTTTAAAACATGATATTTGAACTGTTGTTCTTGGCCAAAAGCTAGATAACTCAATCCAAAAGATATCAGGCTATAAATTTCGAAAACAGAATTTTCAGTGTAATTACGTAGGTCCTTTCTTTCGTATATACCTACCTGATCTAATTATTGAGAAATGGAAAAGCTGTCTTATATAGTAATTCTCCCGCGGTGAAATGCTTATAGTCCCTTGCATGCCTGTATGAAGGATTCGGAATAATGCAACAATTCTGTGCTGGTAGTGCGACGGTTGCGGCCGCACTGGGCCACGCGCCCCTGCCCCCCCCCCCCCCCCCC
>LYUA01000254.1:478588-490343 GCA_002093875.1 Calopteryx splendens | reverse complement strand
TGTGCTTAGTACTGGGTGAGCTCTACCCTCATCTGCCAAACCGATCTTCGGGTTGATTGCTGTGATTTTATTTTTAAAAATATGTATTTATATATATATATATTATTTCTGTAAGACCGCATTTTGCATGTTCACCTTTTTCGCTGAACAACTGAATACCTTTCCGTAAGTAAGGTATCGTTCGAAAGAAAATTCTACATACTTTAGGGAAATTTATCTTCGTTCCATGCAAATCGGTATTAATTTTACAATGAACGAATTAAAATTAAAAGCGCGCCTCACAGTAAATCCAGTGCATAGGTTTCCTTTTTTCCTTTGCTACATTATTTACGTTTGAGGTACAATCTTGGTACTAATGCATCTGATGAGTTATGTGTTCTTATTCTCTTCATGTTTTTGCATATCTTGCTTTAAAAACTCGAACAAATCCTTGAAATCGATTTAAAAATTGTTCTTTCGTCCACCTATTAGGGTAACCGGGGTTGCAAATTTGCTTTGATTATTTACTACTGTATTTATATTTTTACAACAAAAGAATTAAACTGAAGAAGCTGCGCATGTGCTGTAGGTTTTTATTGAGAATAGTGTATAAATCTATTTTCTAAAACAATATTTGGAAGGCAAAGCTTACAACTTTGCTTTACATAATATCATCAGCATGGGAAAAACTGGAAACCTTATGATTACTAGCATCTTCCTCCACTCCCTGCATTCCTCTTTTTTCTCTGTACCATCCATACATTTGCTTGGCCAGTGAGGGTGTTCAGTCCCGCCTCTTCACACTGGCTGGACATCACTTCATTTTCTAAGCGCATGGATGCACTCGATCATGAGCTTCATCGAAAGTTTTAAAATTAAATGTCAGAATTTCAGGCACAAATGGGTTTATTTTCGGTTGCCTTAGCGAACAATGCAAAATGTGCGAAAGGAATGCAATATAATAGAAGGCGGCGGTTCGAGGGCACCAATATTTAAATAGTAAATTCACATAATGGGAATGGATGACTTTAAACATTTTTGTTTACACTTTTAAGGGTTTTACATCTTGACAATGTCTTGGAAAGCTGTTCGTCGATTACTCAAATTAATTTGGGAATAGGAAATTCCACATTTTACTCAAATGATAACCTGTGCATCTTTCCTCAACCTTGTGTGATGAACATTGTAAAGCTTGCTGTCTTCAATTTTCCGGATTCCAAAGTTTACCAGGGATTTTCATGTCTTGGAATGGAAAAAACCGAAGGAATGCATCTGCAACGTTCAGTTCTCCTCTCGAGCGATATGAAAGAGCAGGTGAATTGTGAAAAAATCGCAAGTCATTACGAAGATGGCGGGCTGTGGATTCGGTGGGGAGAGAGTAAAGTCGGAACATTGCATGGAAAGTGCTGGCTCAACGGTAAAGCTAAAAGAGCTTGGAATTACACCCGTTCATTATATACGAGGGAACGGGCGAGGATAAAGCATTAGTTGCATGCACCTTCTTCCCCGAACAACACGCCCCCCTCCGTGACAAGAGGGCATCGCTGTCTTTGTTTACCCTACAGTCCTCCTTCCCTTTCTTTCCACGCCACTCACTCTTCTTTTCTCTCTTCCTCTCCGGCATTCAGCGGCAGTTTGATGGCCTATACCGGTGCGGCGTCGTCCTTAAAAAGGGACTCACGACAATTCCTCCGTAATCCGGAAGTCGGAGCCGCCTAGTGAGTGTGGGAAGTTCTCAAAGCAGGGAAAATTTGATCGCAGGACACAGGGAGGAGGGAAA
The DNA here is from genome assembly GCA_002093875.1 of Calopteryx splendens. Taxonomy (NCBI): domain Eukaryota; kingdom Metazoa; phylum Arthropoda; class Insecta; order Odonata; family Calopterygidae; genus Calopteryx; species Calopteryx splendens. The sequence goes on along the minus strand of LYUA01000254.1, from coordinate 488,584 downwards.
AAGGGAGAGTGAACGCGACGGAGCAGGGAAAGGGAGAAAGGTAGATGAAGGGAATTGCGTGGGGGACGGATGAAATTTGGGAATGATATGGGGATGTGGAGTGGATGGAAGGAGTGGGGGAGGGGTAATAGTGATGGCAGGAGCACCATTATGACCGTCCCCACAAACGGAAGATGGGTTGAGGAAACCGGGAGTTAGTCGGGGTGACGCGAGTAGTGACCTCACGAGTTGGTGGTGTCATTGAGGCATATATTTTCGGGAATTTTCATGTTTTTTTCGCTATGAAAACAGTAGTTTAATCCAGAGATCGCAAGGTCGAATATTTCGAACAATTTCAACATTTCAACCAGTATTATTACTAAGTAATCATATAGAAAAAAGGGTATGGATGAGTGTGGTGGCTTAAACCTTTTCTTTCCCCGTGACTCAGGACTCGATTTCCGTATAAAGCAGTTATTCTGGTCCCTCTGCATAAGGTTACCCCATGGCGATATTAATTATTATATACTATTATTACTACTACTACTTTCATTCATTTGAGTTTCCACGCTTATGGTGTCGGCACAGTTGAATGAATGTAAGATACTGCGTGCCCACCGAAAAGGGCAAGTATTTTCGGTCAGTGAAAATCATTAAGAAAATTGTATCATTCCTTGCAAGCTGCTGTATAGCGCCCGTGGTGTGCAGTGTAGCGCCACTGTAAGCTTAACGGTGCTGCCAGTTGCGGTTTGCGGCGGAAGTGAACGTCTCTCATTTTTGAGAGGCAGTTCCTCTTTGGAATAAAAACGGTACTGTGGTGAATAGTACCCTCTAAAGATTAGCAAATGCTTCTTTAAAATGGAGGTCCTCCTCCTCTAGTCAACCGTGGGAGCACACGGTTGAGTAGAGGAGGAGGGTTGCAAGTGAGTTCTGTTTACTTCACGACGGAGTGTCAGCTTGTCGCTCTCTCCTCGGATCGAAACAAGCTTAAGAACCCGTGAAATGAATTGCACAATGTCACCCCGAAAGTTCATTTCGTTTAGTTTTTTCTTCTTAGCGAAAATGAGAGTCCGAAAATTCACGATTCAACGGGTGATTACCTGAATTCCTCATTGAAATAACTTTTTTCTTTTGCATTCCGATTTTGTTTTTCGGGTTTGTCTTGTGACCCAAAGACTCAAATTTCATAGGAACTAATTTAAAATTAAGGTGCACACAAATGCTGTTTTCATTTTTTATTTAAGTTAGTCACTGAGAATTTTGTGTATTATATAAATTACCCCATCTACTTGTTTAAACGCGTTGGTTGCATGCCAAAAGGCCACTTTTTCGAATTCCCAATGGGTGTAGTGTGAAGATCAGTGGCTCATTCCCTGATATACTTGAAAACAGGCTTCGGCAAAGTGTTGACTTAAAAAATAAAAATAGGATAAGGAGGAAAATGAAAAGTGGAAGTCAGTACTTTTTAGTGACAGTAACTAAATCGACCCCTATTGTATTATTTTCATCCATATACTAAACTGCCTATCGCGTTAAACCACTCCTAATAAATCATTGCGTACTTATGATTTTTCACACTCTGAACCTTAAATGCTAACATTTTTATCATAAATGACAACAATCCAGAAAAAAAGATCATGGCAAAGGTCAATATATTTAGGTACTTTCTACATGCTGAAGTATTTGGAACAAAATAGCATTTATAAAGACATGTTTGAATGTTGCAGAGCCTAAAGAAGTATGCAAGAAAAGAGAATGACTTCCCCAAATTTAGATATTTTGACCGAGTCCATACCGAAAGGAAGGGAGTGAAGGGTATGAATGTTCTACCTGCTTATGTCTTTAGCATAAACAGTGCTGAGAGCAGTCAAGTGGGAATCCCAATATTGCAGATTGAGGTAAAGACGATGTAAATTTAGTCGGCTATAGGCTATGAATAAAGAATAAAGTAGTTTCACTTGTCTTCCGAGCCACATCGTATGAAAGCTTTTTTAAACCAACCTCTCCGCTGCTGGAGACTTTGTCAAAGGCAAAACAGTTTTCCGCGTGCCTAAATCGTATTTACGTTGCCGTGCGGGAGGAGGAGGGGTGCGGTTCTTGATCTTTCTGGTGGATAGTAGGCGGAAGCCATATGTCACTGACCCTCAGTCCCTGGTTCTCTGTTGAAATCATTCCGTTATTCTTACATTTTAATACTCCTCCACTTAAGTTTTAAAAAGTTCGTTGTGAAAAATAACTTTTTTGAAACTGTCAGATATTGTATTATAGTAGGTAAATATAGATCATTATTCATTAAATGATTCCGTACAATATTGTACGTGGAACGATTTTAGATAATGTGCCCTTTCCAACAGTTATGTCATATTATTCTCGACAGTTATTTCTCAAATCTAAACGACATATTTTATAGTGAAAATTTTCCGATCGCTGTTTTTATCATTCTACCTATATTAATACTTCATCGCGGGGGTCAACGGTTCAGTTCATTCTGTTTTGCAAGAATATAATAAAACGAGCCTCATGCATGAATTCTAATAGCATGTGCTTCAGCCATAAAAATCTACCAGTAATAAACAATTTAAAGAAAAAAACTACAAATAAAACAAACCCAATATTCATAATGATACGCTAGGTTCTACTAATCGACATTTTTAAAAAAATGATCTCCCGAGGAGGTCATACTTTTTGACTGATATAATGTGCTCGTTTCTGAGATGTGATCTACATTCAGTTCTAATGAATGAAACCCCTGAAACTTTGTTCTGAGTCAGTATTGATTCTATTAGAAATGATGAAGCTTCAAGCGTTCGTGAAAAATTTTACCTGTTAAAACTTATCAGGGGTGATGTAAAAAATAAAGATGTTGAACAATGAAATTATTCATTATTGAAATTATAAACAATGCTCAAGAAGAAAGTCTCTAGTAGCTTCGGGGACCCTCTAAGTAGCTAGTAAGCTCTATAAAGCTCTTAAAGTTTGGTTGTTATATCTGCTAAAAACGTTACACTGCAATGTGAGACACGAGAGCTGCTGATAACGTGATGGGTGGTCATGAGACTGACTGGCTGCCATTGGACTGCACCTGAATCATGTAAAAACATTGCACGTACAGATTCAAAAGACATTTCCGGTATTATTTTCCTAGAATTATTAATACCCTGCTGCGTTACTTTCAAGAGAGCGAACAATTCGAACGCTAAAATACGTACACATTGAATCTTCTAAGTTTCAACTTTGAATAAGACATAAAAAATTCGAAAAACATTGCTAACAAGAGGATTCATGTATAAAAATTATTTATGGAGCCTTACTCCAGCGAATTCTCCTCCAGCCGAAAGTTCGCATAACAAATACATACCCTTTAGGGTAGAGGTATAATTTGCACGGGGAAGTGCACAAAAAATATCTGTTTGGTAATCCAAGGGGATGTCGCCTCGGCGGCCAGGGACCTAACGGAAATCCGTGCTCCTTCGCGTGGTGACCGGCGAGGCTTATCCGGATGTAGGTATGGACGTCTCGGCAAATCTATGAATCCTGGGTGGGATTCGACTTGCGTGTCGGTGAAGAGACAGGATGATGGGAGAGGGAAGGAGGCGCGCGTGCGAGGGCGAATTAAGTGAAGCGGAGGAACACGCGAATTATTCATTGAAAACAGAAACGGCGAAGGGCGTTGACTTTCTTTTGGCAGGGACATGCTGTGCAGATAATGGGAGGGAAAGAGAGAGAGAGAGAGGGACAGGCAGTACGGCTTTATATGGAGGGGAAAGAAAGATTTGGGATAGGAAATAGAATATTGAATGGTAGGGGAACCTTGAAATAACTTTGTGGATTTTTTCACTAGAAGATAGATTACATTACCATGCAGAAGCAAGCCATTCGTTAATTAATTTGTATTCCTGTTCACTTTCAGTTTACAGTTAGGATCTTGCTATGCCTAAAATACTTACCGATTTACGAAAATCCAAAAATCGTCCTTTGCTTTGGCTATTAAGTTTTATTTCTTGTACATCTTTTAAATTTATTATCATTTACATTGAATCGATAAATTCGATAGAAATCGCTTCCACCTGATGTGGCGTAAACTGATATTGGTGTTCAGGAATCCAGCTTATATTGAAAAAAAGTTTAGGTGATGTTATTTTACAGTTTGGATATTGTAGTCGTACTAGGAGTATCCAGTGAGAATTTCTCGGAACTCAAATGAAATTTAGCAATTGGATGTTTCTTAAGGATTGACGAATTACGAATCAGCTATCGTGTGGGACTAAACTACCAATTGCGGGCAGGAGTGAACTTTCAGATAAATCGATTAAACATTTTCTGCGTAGCACATCAAAATATCTCAGGTACGGACGTCAATTTCTCACACTCTAACATGAAATTAAGCATGCATAATTTCATGGAAGATAGTTCAAAATTAAAATTGAGTAGTATATTCATTAACGCGGGGATCCTGCCCCGGGCCACACGACTCAGGTTGCACCGAAGAAATACCACAAAACATCTTCACGCGCACTCATGGAATACTAAATGACTAATCAAGTGCCTAGCCACTACTCTATAATAATATTATATGCTCATCGATAAATCAGTATAACTCAGACGGGCCAGTGAATTTTGTAATTCATACCTTTTTAATGAGATTGCTAATTTGGAGTGGGGTCCTGCAAAAGAATATTCCCGGGCACGAGTGAACCCTGAATATCTGACTCCTTAAAATGGCTAGTGGAATAGAAATCTTATATCTCAATATTTGAGCAGGTTTATATGATTAGTTCTTCAATATAAGTCTCTGTGGGGATGTTGACAAACTGCAAAAACAAATGCAACTAAGAATAAGCTCAAATATTCCATTTTGAGCCTTATGGATTCTTATATCGATAAAATTTAACCTTCAGACGCAGTACATCACTTAAATGAGCTTGCTTTTGGAGTCCTTTCACTAAATTTTCGCCTCTTTAGCACAGGAGTAATATTCTATGCCTAGCCCTTCACTTCCAACACTGTCGTAACACGCCATGGAAGACTGAGAATGGACAAACATTCCTTGATTTTGTAGCAGTTTGTCAGTCTCTGAGATTAGTTTATTTTCTTGTGGGAACAAAGAAGGCTTGCATAAGGAGTGGAGGCCAAAGGGGAGATATGCTCCTCCCCTCATAGCACCCTACAAATAGTAATGCTGAAATGTTTAGGGCGTCGCGGTAGGGTTCGATTGCGTCTGTTTTTTGTTCTGTGGCATGCTGTTTCATTTTTAATTCATCATTTAATGAAAAATATCAATCAGATTCGTTCAAAAACCATATGATAATCCATGATATATCTTTCCTTTTTCCTGTAAAAAAGAGTTCAGATGACAGAAACTATCTTGTTCGTTGTTATAACCTTTAAGAATTTCTTCATTAATATAAATTATTATTGGAATTATCCTCTTTTTCTGAATCATATCTTCTTCAATTTTACGCTACATTTCATTACTACTCAATGATGGCTCGGATCGAAATCTACTCTCAGGTAGATATAGGAAGTGTCCTCTTCGTTAACAAAGATTGTTTTATCTATAATATGATCTAATTGGATATTTCTATAATTCTCAAAATTTTCTCCGTATTTCTTCTGTAGAAACGGTATTTTATCATGATGTTTCCCTTCCAATTAAACTCCATACTCTTGCGTAATTCTATCGTTTTCTTATTGTGTTAGTTTCTCTTTCCACTTCACCACCACTGGGTTCCAATTCTTCATCATTATCAGCTGTTTTCTCCTCGTTATTTTCCGTCATTATGTCCTATTAAGGGTGGTGCAGTAGCCTAGTGGGTAGAGAATCCGGCTACTGACCGGTGATGCCTTTGGTCAACACCTAAAATCTAAATTGTTCGATTTTCAGGATTCCCGAACTTCGCAGGAGATCAAATGGTAGCACAGGGAAAGGAACTGGCCCCCTTACTCTGATGCCTGGATTTCACTCACCCTAAGGTTTATTTCGGGGTGAGGTTCACGATCAAAACCATTCTTCAGGTTGAATGCGATGGATAGATGCCCTGTTAACTGTAAAGTTCGTCCTCATTTACCGGCCTATACCCCTGAAAAGACAACAAAATATTTTGGAGTCATTCCTAACGCCACCAGTAGCATTTATCACCCACCTGCTTTACATTACCATGGAGTTAATATATACGTAGCGCTCACGCAATGGGGTAAAACTGTAATGCCTTTTTTCATTGAATCAGCGCTCACAAGATGGCAATGGAGTTCCCCTACTCCCTCAATCGTCCGCCTATTGCATCAAAGATACCGAAATATCAAGTGTACACTCCGTTAAATACATATGTACTTGGGGAAAAATATTCAGGGGATATGCGGGCAAGCAAGTAGAAATCTAGGATTCATAACATTGATAGGCACTTGAGAAATACGGCGAAGGGGTAAAAGAGCAAAATCATCTTTCTCTAGTTAGGTGTCACGTAGAACATGCTGCTAGTACGTGGGATCTTCACGAAGCGGGTTCGATTACCGAATTGAATCGCGTTGAGCGAAGAGGATTATTAAAAGAACTAACATAAGTTGGAATCCCTCACCAACCGAAGGCTCTTGCATGAATTAGAAGTTGGTCTATTTTCTGATGGTGTTATCAATTTATTACTAACCCTGTCGTACTACGTCGTTTAAGGTAGGAGATATCACGGAAATAAGATTAGAGAGCTAAACTGTAGAACGGACAGGTTTAAAATGTCATTTTTCACGCGAGTGATCTGATTTCTTTCTTGTTGTCTTACTTCCAATTTACTTCTGTCATAGTATACCCAAGATCCCTTATCCCTTTTCCAATGGTCTTCCGCTTATTACCTACTGTTACCGCTGTTTCGAATGTGCCATGCTTAGACGCATGGTGACGACCACGAGTGCCTTGCCACGGATTTGGCTGAAATCCGAATTTTCAGATTCGATATGCTATTATTTCTGTTCTTTGCATTTTAAAGTGGAATACATTTACGGCTTCCCACTGCTACCTCAATAGTGTAACATTCTTTTTAACGTGACACATCACTCACTGCGAGGTAGTACTAATAATCCATGGTTGAGCCAAACCCGTGGTTTCGGGATAAAAATGATTTAATTCCCAACGATTACACATTATCTCGTAAACTAAAAGTTTCTCCTTATTTAGGGAAGATGTTTACATATAATATTCAATAAGCCGACAAATATTATACAATACAGATGGTTTTACCATCCTCCTAAGTATCATTGTCTAAAAAACGCAGGTTTGGCATGAATTTCACATTGAAAATTGAATTATGTGTTCGATGACAATCGGAAAATTAATATTGTTTGATGTACTACCTACTCAATTCTATTAGTTCAACATAGTGGAGTTGAAATTCTATTATGTTGATTATAGAATATAGTTTAAAAATTTAAAAAAAGCAAATAAAAGCGGTATGTGGAAATGAAGGAAGGGTTGTTGTAATGTGGTTTGTTGAGGTATTAGTGTCCTTACCCTACTGATAGATTACCTTATAAAATAAAAGTAAGATTCTTGTATTCACCTAAAGATGAAGTTTCTTTAAAAAATTTAGGAAGGACATTTAATTTTTTTGCATGGCAATTTTTTCTCATTTACATATCGGTTTTTCAACTACTTTCTTATTGAGTTCCTTTATCTATAATTTAGTTCTATGTACATTCTTCTCCCTGTATTAACGTTTTCCCATTTCCTTCTCCTTTCACCCTCCTAACTCTCTCATCTATCCTTATTAAGGAAGATGTAATCCATTTATCTTACTAATTTACCCATGGATTCCTAATTCTCTTTTTGTTTCTTAATTCATAATCGCATTTATTCATAATGTTTCCTCTACGGCTCTTCCTATCCCGTTTAAGGTCTACCAGTTTTTTCTATGTAGTTCCCCATCTATTGTATCCTCATTTGTTTTTATTAAGCACTTTTTGGTATTACTTACCCTTTATCCCCGTTAAAGCCTCTGGATTCAACTTTCGTCCACTTCCATCCCTTAAAATTCTTTTGAATTTTTAATTGTATTTATTCCAGCTAAATTATGGTCCAAATATGTATCCACCCCCGAGAAGCTGTGCGATTTGATGACGCTGTTCCTAAATCTATGTCTAACCGTAATGTAATTTAACTGGTACCATTCTATATCTCCCGGAATATTCCATTCGTACCTAGCCTATGATGTTGCTTACACTATGTGTTACTTATTACTAGACTCTTTCTCTTACAAAATTCGATTGCCTTCTCTCCGTAGTCATCCATTATTTACTTTTTTACCTCCCTCCCATCTCTCCCTTCGCTTACCATTGAGTTTCCATCCCCGATCAGTATTCGGTGTTTCCCTTGCCCGAATGTTCCCAAATATTTAATCTAATTGATCATACAGACTATCTACTTCTTCCTCTTGATGAATGCTTCACGGCATTTGCATCTGGATTGCCATAACTTTTATCTTTATCCATAAAATTCTATCACTCGCCAGGAATATATATTCACCCTCTCGCCGTTTCCTAATCAGTGCCATGGCTACCTACTTCGCGTTAACTGTCCTCCCCCCGCTATAAATCAATCTGTAAATATCGTTCCATTAATCTCCGCTGACACAAGCCTGACATATTGCCTTCCTTCCTCCATACCTATGTACTTCCTTCCTCCACTTCTCTCTTGATGTTCCACTTCTCTAACTTCTCTGTATTTAAAATTGTCTAAACATTTCAGTCTTTACACAGCATTCATCTATGACAATACTTGACGTGGTAGCTTTAGATTATTTTTGTCCAATTTTTTCTCGGCGAATGTACTTTTATTTTTTATCCGAGGCCTAAATGATGATAACCACGGAACTAAGTCATAGTTATTTTGTGAAAAATTAGCTTAATATTAACTAAATGTGGAGATTGTTCACGTTCTAAGTTGAATACTAGGAATGAATTTTTGTCATATATTTTATGACAAAAATTCATTCATGAATTTTTTCATTATATTTTTAACAATATTTTTCAGTACTGCTAAATTGGCATAAATCGGGAGAGGATTTTTTTTACAGAGTCTATTTTGATTAGCTTGAAATTAGGAACTCCCATGGGATAATGAAGGTCGCGGGATTAAATTGGAATCTGTAAACCTGTCAAGTATAATTTAAACGCTCAATTAAGCCAAACTCTACGGCTTCTCGCTATTATGCCTTCCTCCCTCAGTATTCAATCATAATAACTACCCGTGATTTGACTTTAAGTACCGCTTGACCTTCGGACAACTGAGTTGGGGAATCATAGCAAATATGCATGTCCAGGAAGTATACTTGGAAGACTGCGGCACAAATTATAGGGAGAAAAAATGCGACAGTTCAGTTAGAAGGTCATTACTACCTTCAAAAAGGTAATCACATTATTTTTTGAATTGTCGTAATGGAATTTCATTCGATGAATCGAACACTGGACATAGACATTGGTATATCTCTATATTTTGAAGGGATGTTCTCATAGCGACCATTAAAACTCAGGTTTAGACAATTGTATCCTCTAACAACGCGTTACCATTCTGTACTCTAAGGTATGAAACGAATAAAATGTTTTCCAATAAATTTATTTCTTCTCCGACCAAGCTTAAAACATCTTCATCTGATTTCCTTTCTGTCCACTACACTTTTCCATTCTTCACCATATCCACATTTTAAAACCCTCCAACCTATGCTTGTCATCTTTTCTCAACAACCAAGTTACGGAGCCATACAAAACCACGCTCCATAACAACGTCTTCACCAATCTTTTCTTTACATCCTTGCCTAAGATCCTTGCCATTATATCTTTCCTCTTTGTAAAAGCGTCCATACCGAGTACGATCCTTCTTCTTATATCCTTACCACATTGACCATGTTCGCCCAAAGCACTGCCTAAATAACAAAAATGTTCTACCTGCTCAAGTTAATGCCCTCCCACTTTAATGTATATCTTTGGTTGCTATGTCTCGAGAACCTCATTACCTTCGTTTTCTTCTAATTTATT
>LYUA01000254.1:459497-470905 GCA_002093875.1 Calopteryx splendens | reverse complement strand
CTACCAAATGATGACTGTAGAGAAATGGGATAGTATGGTTATTGGTTTTCATTCATTATCATTCTGTAATTATTAACGTTGTACACTTACATGAGAATTACTCTTCTGCTCTGTACTTGAGTAGTTTTTCACGTCTACATCTAGGAACATCTGAAATCCGATTCCGTGTTCGCAAGAATTGAAAATTTAAAAAAATTAATGCAAGGCAATTATTATGTTGCATCCATATCGCACCTACAAAGAAACGCCAGCATTTATTTCTACATAAAGGGTAAATGACGTACCAGAAGGAAGTGAATTTCATGAAATGTAATGAAACAGAAATACTCCTCCCCTGGCATGAATATTATGAACATCTACTTGCGTGCCGTAATGAAACATTTTCTCTCTAAAAGGACATAGAAAAGAGGGGATCCTGGGAAATTCTACCTCCAATGAATAGGCTATCTAATGGTATTTATATCATTCTGGGCACTACAACATAGTAGTAGTTGCACATTATTTCCTAATGTTTGCTAAGGTAATATTTATTTTAGATAGTCGCCTGCAGTCTACGAAAATGTATTTAACCATTTAACCTCATAACGAGGTAATTATTCCCAAAGAGTTTTTCAAATAATACTTCCAAATTAAGGAATCCCGGCTTCATTTGCTCTCTAACTCTGAAAGGTTCGTAGGAAGGATCACTCCNNNNCGGCTTCATTTGCTCTCTAACTCTGAAAGGTTCGTAGGAAGGATCACTCCCGAACGCAAAGGCATTTGGGAAAACTAAAAATGATTATGAATATTGATCCCAATAAAACAGTTTTAGGTACGTTCGAATAAAATTAAACTCTTTTTACGAACCTGTTTTGAAAATAATAGGGGCGCGGTAGTCGAGTGGGTAGGGCGCTGAGCTAGTTGAGCTGAGGGCCGGTTTGATTCCGGGGGACGCCTCTGGGCATCCCCTGCTTCACTCAAGCTGTGTGATTTTTCGGGTATCAGGTCATCCTGAGAAATACAGGGAAAGGAACCGGCCCCCCTACCGTGATGTGTGAATTTTAAACACCTTTGGGCATAGTGTTGGGTGAGCTCTGCTCTCACCTACAAAACCATCCTTTGAATTGATTACTATGATTTGACTGAAAATCATTTTGCTAAAAGCAAAAAGTAGCAGTAAGCCCTTTACATATTAGTTGGCTGCAATGAACGGAACCTAAATTTATTATTAAATCTTAAATGATTTCATAAGGAAATGCAATCAAATAACAGGAAATAAGTCATAACATATCACGCAATCTAAAAAAAGAAATGCCTATTACTTGAAAGAATGCAATGGATGAAGGAGCACGACATTTGAAAATTGGACTATTCGAGCACATTGTTTGTTTGCCAAATGTTTCCTGGTGCATTCGTGTTTCATTTCATTAGTGTTCAACCCATAAGGGTGATAATTAATAACAGCTCTGGAGGCGTCCAGGTGAGCCCAGACAAAAGCGGTGGAAGCCATTCACGTTAAACTGTTTCGTCTGTTGTCTTTCTTCAATGACAAAGTAATAGGTACTCTTTGGCGAGGGTTTACATATTCCATTTCCCCTCCTTTGTATCATTGTGCTCCGTTCGAGTTCGCGGCCTCCCTCTGACCTCCCCTCACCTTCCCCACCTCCCATCCTCAATACTACCGCACAGATCCCCCACCCCTGGCCGTTCCCCCCCCTCCACGGCAACCCCCATTTCGCCCCTTCTCGTCCTTCGCTATAAGAGCGCTCATCTTCACTCGCACGGAAACACTTTGTTCTCAACTTTCGCGCCGTGTGGTCCCCTCACCGTGCTCTCGCAACCTGCGTTCCTTCCTCCCTCGCCGCCACACTTCTCCCCCGCGATCGCGCCCGCCACTTGGCCCCTCCTTCGGATACTCCCTCCGACGAAAGAGCCACAAGAACTCAGCCGCCGTCTCCCCGGAGACTTCAACGCGCGAGTCTTCCCCCTCCCCTCACGCACCTCACCGCAACCGCCGTTCGCCGATTCCTCGGTCATGACTCCGGGACCCGTGCACTGGTAAGTCCCCCTCATCTTTCTTCCCCACTGAATCCTTCGCAAAACCCTTTCTGTCATAATTTGTAATTAAATAAATTTTCCTTACATCCAAATTCCTTGGAAATGTTTAACTAAGACTCTTCCTAAGGCCATCTATTGTTGTGGTACAATTTGGGGAAATATTCTAATTAGTTTTCGAGTATGGAAATTATCGTACAAAGGAATTTCCTAAAGAATCAATTTCTGTGTTTATTCACACGTTTTAGTTTTTTTAGACGTTCAATTTCCATCAAAATCCACTATGTCAGTTATTTGCTCTTTCACATGCTTTATATCTTTCCAAACCTTTTGCTATCCGCCGTTCGTGATTTGGCAAAGGATTAAACAAGCTCATCATCCTCTGGTGCACAAGTGAGATGCCCTCTTTCGAGTTTCCAGGAGTGCCAAGTGATCAAGAGAAGACTCTCAAGGAAGTGAATGGACTATAACGAAGAAAAAGAAGAAATTCGTGCAGCACAATACACCCAGTGTAAAAGGATACCTTCGGTTGAAAGATACACAAGATAAATTATTAAGAAGAAAATTTCATAATATAAATTTTGAATTGAACCACAAACAGGTTGTTATTCCACAAATAATAATAATAATTATATGTGGGAATAACAATGTGTTTCAATTGTTGATGGATCGATGAAGGAATTACGCCGGAGACAGAATTTCCTTCAAACTGGATTGTGTTATTTTCTGCACATTCTAAGATGCACGGACCTGACTTTGACGAGAGAACAACACTTTTTAAACTATTCCGCATGCGATTAAATAATGGTGCATCCATTGAGGAATAAGTGAAAACAGAATCATATAAATTGAGGCTACAGTGATCATCCAAGGTTCCAGCAAATGTGAAAATGGCACGGTGGAGAACGGTGTCACACATTTTTAAATCTTCTAATTTTCGCTTCGAAAAAAATCGATCGAATGAGTTGTGAGAATATGTATATCACAAGTGGTGAAAGGGATGGTATGAAAGATTAGGCACAGGGGGGAGGTGCAACTCCTTGGTGGATATTAGAGAATAAGGAATAGGGAGTTGTGAAGGAAAGGATGTAAGAAATGGGAGAGGGAGCTTAAGTGAAGGTAAGAGAGGAAAGGGAATCGTCAAAAGAGAAGGTGAATGGGTGTTCCCATGCAGCTAATGGACCGAGATATGAGCTTGAAGTGTTGCATATGTCCAAGGCGTAAAAACCTGCCGGGATCGCTGTAATGTGGAAGAGAATCAACTACGGAAATATATCCGCCGTTGGAGCTTTCGGTTCAAATAGTTATTTTGAATAATGATCATAAATAACGAGTTAATATGCCGGTGAACCGCAACTGATGTAACTAAATATTTTCTCACGAGACACAAAAGAAAAATAATGACTGTTGTCTGGGTCCATTCGTTATATTGATAAAATTAATCAAGCCTATCGTGGAGTTAAACTTAATGAAAAAAACGTTTATTTGTTTAACTGTCGTGCCGCTGAGAATTCATTGTGGTATCCAATTCCTCATCACCAAGAGCCGTAAAATCCATACATCAGTTCAAATTTTTGAGAATTTGGTAGGAGTGAGCCTGAGGAATGAGGTAGCCAAATACTTTTTATAAAATCATGTAAATTATCACCGCTATATTATAGATTATCACAGTTTGATTTTTGAAATAGTGTTGGAGGTATTGCTTTTTTTAACAGTCCCCAGTACCTATGAAATTCAGCAGACCAACAAGGTACGATAAGTTCTTATTTATTTTGTTTTGTGGAGTAAGTAATTCAATGTAGTAAATTATGTCGAAAAACACATTCTATTTTTCTACTGATAAATATAGGAGAAGTGATGAGCTTTTGGTTATTGATGACCATCCTATAGTTATATTCTCGTTCGTTCCCAGAAAATATTTGAGGAAAACTAGTCTGTATTTTGCCATTCCTGGATGCCTTTGTTAGGCTGCATGAGTTGAAATGTGTACTGCAGGTCCCATGCCGAAAACTACCTTATTTATCGGATATGTGAAAATAAAATCGATCTCAAGAAGAGACAAGACGAATAAAAATAAAGGCAGTGGATTAAGATGATCGTGAAGAATGAGAGGGTAGTGGAGTCCAATTAGGCGGAGGAGAGAAATATTGGAGTAGGAGGGAAGAGAGGGAGAGGGGGGAGAATGGGAATTGATGTGTTTGGGAGAAGAATGGAAGGCTGCGGAGCAGGTGCCTGGCAGGTGCTGGAGGAGTAGTAGGGGAGGAAAGATCGGAGGGAAGGAGAGGTAGTGAAAATTATGCTGTCTTCCATTCACACTAGGTACACGGAGCATATGGATTCTGGAAATGTTTGTTTATAATATTATAATAGAATGCCTCTTTAAGAACCACTAAGAAATAAAATTTTAACAATATACAAGTATCTTGAGGTAAGGTCTAAATTTTTTTCATTTATTCCAANACCTCAAGATATTTGTATATTGTAATATTAAGGTCGAGATGATAAATGCCGAAGTAAAATTTTAACCTTAAGAAGTTATTAATTTAAATCGAGTAAACTTAATCGCCATGCTCCCGAAATTTAATAAATGCGTGATAACGAGAATTCTGATCTATGTTCCACTCGGATTATCCATGCTTGCCATTTTAATATTCCATTGGTGCTTAGAGAGGTAGAAATTAATTTTGAAATGGGAACACTTGAATTATATTTTTGATTGCAAATAGTTTGATAAAGATTTCTATTAATAGTCAAATTGTTCATCTTAAATAATATAAATATGAAGGTGAGAGTTAAACGTCGCCGTATTTCATTTTGGAGAAAATAACTATTTTTTTTACTCTTTTCTCCTTATTTTCCCATATTGGTATCGAATACCAAATACCAACATTTTTGGAAGTATCAAAATAAAGCTCAAGTTAAACCTTGCATTTTTTGCTTGAGAAGACTTCTATTTTCAGTTTTTAATTGTTTTTTTTCATATGATGGTTTCTATCGCCTGGGGATAGTTCTGAGAGGTTTTACTAGTACCGTCAATATCCACATAAAAGTGACTTAACAAATTCGGAGCACAAACTAAATTGCCTTCCGGTGCCTTTTGTTGTGAGGTTCCTATTTAGAAAATTACACACTTTTGAATGCCCCAGAAAGATACAAAAAATGTTTTCTATAAACATATCCGTCAGTTTTTGATGCACTAACAGATAGATACACATCGCATACTCTACTGCATTAAAAATTAGGGGAATCTAGGCATATCATGAATTTTTCTTTGGAGTAAGATTGAATTCACCACCCATATGTATTTCACGAAGACAGGTATTTTATTTTCCTTAATGTTCTCAGAAGTTTAAGTGTTTAACATTTAGCGGTGTTTGAATGTTGCATCAAGACTCAGAAGAAAACGAACTCTGAGATTGGCAAAGTCTCTTTTGACATAATTTGACATCTCACGCGCTTTTACTTGCCCACGGACTTCGAGTATGCATCTCAAATACTTGAGAGTTTATCAAAATAATACATTTGTACACTCAACCAAATATAATACGATTTTAGGTACATTTTGATTGGATTCGTTTAGCCGTTTTCGCGTTTATATTAGCAGGACGTATTGGCCATAACATCGAAAGCTCATGAAATTCCCTACTTTAAGTCCATTTTATGCACATGTTTTACCCGATTATTTATTCCCTAACGAAATTGCTGCGTTTAACTTTACATTTTTGACCATTATTCAATGGTTCACTTGGCGTATGTAGTTGTGGATGGAATGCTTATTTATCTATGATATTTTAAAGTAAAAATTAGAAATTCATTCATGAAATTTGTTTTGAATTCATACGTTTTTTAATCAATGGGGATCCTTCTTTGAGTGTGTGGTCATTTTTTTCTTCATTTTCATTCACACCATTCCACGTAATGAGTATGTTGTGGTAGTAATTTTATGCTAAAATTCAATTAATCCTAATCACCAGACGTGCGCTCAGATTAAGTGTGAAGTTTTCAGCCCTTGATTTTTAAACAACGGGAAGTCGTAAAATTAAAAAATAAGCCCTAAAATAAGTAAATTAATGAATTGTTTTAAAAACAGAATTTTTCACCTAACTTCAAAAGTATATCGAATAATAATACAACTTGATGATTTACCTGCGTCTGGTATTGACACCAGAAAATCTGTATTCATTAACTTGCTCTATATTTTTATTTTGGTATGATAATCCATATATATATTTTTTTGTGTGTACATGCAGTGAAAATACACGAATGTTTGCTAGAAAAAAGGTACAAAATGGCTCTAGATTGCAATTCCTCTTCATTATTAGTTCTCCTCCCATGATATAACCTTCGTAAACAGAAATGAAGCAACTGATGAGTAAAGAAACAATTGCTTCGTGGAATTTATCTTCCGATACACGAAACCTTCGCGAAACCGGAAAAATTTTACGGGCGAGCACTGGCTCGTGTCCACCGGTAGAGTAAATGAGTGGGTCCACTTTGATGACGGTACGGCTAATTAAGAGATCACAGTGAAGACGGAAACGCTTGCTTTTTGTTGTGTCCAGAAAGTTGAATCCAGCCGCTGGCATAGGTTTATAATATTGTTCGGGGAAAGTACTTCTAGCAGAATGACGTGAGGATAATAATCTTCCACGTCTCAGACGTTTCGTTTGTTAGTCGGGGCTCTTAGAACGCGAAAATGTTTCCACTCCACCCTCTTTCACTGTTGAGGATCCCGCATTGTTTTTTATACAATGCGAATTCACCCTTGTAAAAACACCTTTTACTCCCCACCCTCGCACTTTTCGGCTTCCTAACATCCAATTGTGTTACGTGATTCACTCTTTCCGAAAGCGATTCTTAAGGAGAGGCCCTCATCTGTGTTTAGCCTCAACCTCACCCCCTTCCTTCCCCTGCTTCCATTCTTCGTCTTCTTAGCTGTATGCCTTCTTTCCCCTTTAAGTACCACCCATTCTTCTATCCACCTGAATTGCGCTCAATGGCGTTTTTGCCCCTATAAAATTTTACAGTATAGATTTTTAGGATGGTTAGAATCATTACGCTTCGGTCCTAAATGTTCGAAAGATATAACTTCCACTTTTTCAAGTATGTAGATAATAGCGCCTGCGTATATTGTTCATAAAAGTCCATAGGATGAATACAAGACCAACTGGACGGTCAAAGTATTCGATAGAGCTTTTCCTGGGGCGACACAGAATGAAACACATTTCACGGGCACTAATGTTAACGCCGGAATTAGTTGAGATGTAGGTCGCCAGACTACCGGCCATCCTGGTCAAGAAGATCACAAGGACGCCAGCGGCGATTTTTATGTCGAAATAGAAAGCGTCATTTCCCCTTCACTCCCTTATATTCCATATTCCCCTCCTCTCTGGGCTCATCATCAACCCATCATACAGCGCCGACAATTCCGCGTCTCTTTCAGCTCATGCACTCTTTCTCCCCTTACATGTACCCTTTCATTTCCAACCACCGCTACCTCCAAAATCCATTGCTCTTTTGCCTGGTATGTAGACTCCAAAACCAAGATGCATCATCCCTTCCATTACCTCCATTACGCCCGCCATTCCAGTTGAATACGATATCAACAATATCAATAGTACCTATTTGATAAATTCGGAGTGAAAATTTAGGTCTCATAGTTTCACATCTATACATTAACCTTTGGATTAAAACTGAAAGGATTCCTACCAGTGGATATGAATGACAAATATTTATTCATTACGACTCCATATTATATAATTGCAACAGTAGAGGAAACAAAGATCGTATCAATTGATGATTCCGTCAAGATATATGTGATGCACTTCATTGCCAGCTTCATGGAAAAACAACTCATTTTCATGTGCTAAATGCTGCATGGATAATAAAAGATATTAGTTTCATATTGTAATGTTTTTTTGGGTCCCTACACAGTTATTCGAATGGAGATTTTTACTATTTTATTACACGAAAATGTGTAGCAAAGATATTTCGACTGATTCCAAAAATTTCTATTTGAAAGAATAGGGAAAAATATTTTTGGTTACTTTCTACTTTTATATTATCTCCTTTCATGTTACCGTAAAAAAAACAAAATTAGCCGCACGATTGGATCTATTCGATTGTTTCTTTCCTTCTCCATCGTCTCTTCCCTAGCTTACATTTGTTTACAACTTTTCCCCGAAAGTGATTTTCGGCACACCATTCCGTCTTTTCCGAATGAAGCGGGCGCATGGTACAGCATCTCTCGGTGATTGGAGGCAATGGAAGCTAGAAGGGAAAGGCGGCCTGCAGATTCTGCGTTGCTTACATTACGTAGACACGCCAGGGACCGCTGCTGATTACACCCTTTCCAGTGCTCGGAGTACCTTGTGAGAATGTGCTCACCTCAAGAGATAATGATGGGGGATTTCGGAGAGTCAGTCAAAGATGAAAATTCCACCCGCAGGAATGAAAAAAATCTCTCGCTTCCCGAGGATCGAGAAGCGAACTATAAACCTTTTGGTCAGAATCCACGAGCATCCGTCCCGCGCACGGTCAAATACCCCGCAATGGGTTCTTCCCCTTCCTCCTCACTCCCTTCCTCCTCCTCCTCCTCTCCCTCCTCGCGTCCTTCCCCCTTCATACACATGCACTGACGCACACAGATAACGCTTTGTCGAGAGCAGGAAACCTTGACCCAATAAAAATGGCGGCAGAAAAAACGGAATTCTCGCGGAAGGGGTCTTTTGTTCTTAATCATATCGGTTCCTCGCATTGCAAGCGCTCTGGTAAAAAAAAATGCTCGGATGGCAAAAGGTTGTGTTATTCCCTGGTGACGAGTTCGGTGGGCCGTGGACACCGAAATATTGCTAGGCAGCCAGGCGACCACCGCCAACTTTCTTGCGAATGCTTCACGTTTTTGCCTTCTCACCACATTTCAACCGGCGAGAGTTTATCAGGGAGAAGCTCCTGCATGGAAAAGAACAAGAACGCATATGAGTTTCCTTTCAATGCTAGACTTGCTATCATTATTAGCAGTATCGACTGGGAAAGGTCTGCTCCAGATTTCAATTGGTTTTATTTTGAAATTGTTTGGAGCACTTGTTTAAATTTAAAAAATAATTAAGTAGGTTCATAAATCCAATTACTGAAAGCGCTTCTTATTCTTACAATTCACGTCTACCATTATTAGTTCATCTTATCCATTGCACGGAGTGGCGTCCGCGCTCGGCGCCTCATTGCGTGTCGGGTGAGGTCCTCCTCACCCCTCTCCGCCCCTGTGGGTCGTCTACCGAGTCTTCGTCACGACTCCTGGGATTCCTTTTTACTTTGGCCCCTCTTTAATTTATTTCCTTCGCTTCTCCTATCCTCCTTCTCATCTCCTTTCACTTTCGCCATACCCAATTTGGCTAAAATATCGACTTGGGTATTTTAATGGGAATATACGTTTTGAGGTATCCTTAATTCTATTGGCTGTTTCCAATTATCCAATGTTGGTGCGTGTTATTGTTTTAATGTACTTGATTAGATTTTATGGGCACGATAATGGAAACCCTAATACCAGTGCGTTAATAGAAACACTTCTTACTTAGAATTTGTATTGATATTGGAAGTGATCATTTTATGGCTATAATCGATCAACCGGTAATGACCCTTAACTTTGGGTCATTTTATTCTATTATGGAAGTTTTTTGGTTTTAACTTCAAAATATGTCTCAAATTTAAAATAAAAACTTGTTGATGTATTTTTTTCTCCATATTTTGTAGATATAACATTTTACCTTTTAGCTCATCACTGAGAAAATAGTTTAAGTAAAATATTTTATAGTAAAATAAATACTTTACCCCAAGTTGAGTGGTGATTTGGAAAAGAAGTCCCAAACAAATTTTCGCGGAATCCCTAATTTCAAAGAAATTTTTTTCAATGGTTTTTAACTTGCATAAAAATTCGCCTCATAATTACTAATTTACTAAAAATTAACGAAGCATTGTTAAGTGAAAACTTAGGATGGATGTTGTAAAGAAAATATAATCAAAAGTATTCACTTGAAATTAATTGAAATAATATATCTCAAACTTTTAACTTTAATTTAACCTTTTTGGACTTGATTTAAATTATTTAATTGCATCGTTTACCTCGCAAATAATTGCTTCTTTGTTTCAAAATAATCTAATTAGGTAGGCACATGACAATTGCAATGTAGGCAGTATATCCATATGCAATATGATTATTGAATTTAGCAAGCGGGATTAGATCTTCCAAGACTGTAAGTGAAATGAAACATATTATATAATTTAAGAGGAAATGCGAGCAAGGAAATTCCGTTAATTTTCCGGGCATCATTATGAAAAGAGAAATCTTTCTGAGAGGATTACGGAGCCAATTAATCAGTGAGAGGAGATTATGTTACTTATTTAGTAATTGTTTATCATGAAATTCACACTGTTTACGGAGCATAATAAATACAACTTTATTTAGGATTACACTCGTATATATTATATTATTATATACTCAACATGTTAACTGATAACTAATTATCGTCAATAAATTATTAAAGTTATCTTTTAAATTAAAGATACTGCAAGTATGTTGACAGAGGAAGCATGAAGGAAGTTGTGAATGGATGTCAAAATTTTATTTTAAACAGACAACCTCCCCCTACCCCCACGGAGGGTGCGGGAGGTTTTATGAAGGATGAAGGCGGAATGAGGAACGGGCGCACCATATAAGTAGGTGATCTTAAGTGATTCCCAAAAAAATTGAGTCGTCCTTACGATCGTAATTGATTTGTCCTCTCATGATTGTGTTGCAACATCAAAAACCTTCGGCATAATTCTGAAGCAAAACTCTTACTTACCAATATGACTATTAGGTAGCGTCAGCAATTTGCGTTAGCATATTTGCTATCAGTGAAGAAATCGCAACTAAATAAAACAAATATCCAAAGCAAAAGCGTTTTAAGGCTGACAAACAAAGGATACGTAGAAATAAGTTATAAGAATATTTTTTTATTAATACGATTTAGGTATTATTGAAACCGACTAGTTATACGAATGCATGTTGTGAGTAATACAAAATACTTGGTGATAAATTAGTAAAGTTATTATGCCCTACAATGTTTCAAACTTGTCATCTTTCAAATACAGGGGCACGAATGCCAATCGAGATGCATGCCAGTCATCACTTCATTCAATCACACTCTCGTGCCAATCATCAACCGTTGCTCACTCTTTTTCCTTCGGCCGTTCAGAAAGGATGCCTGTTCCTCGAATAGCCCGGCACTTCACTTCCGATATCCACCGCACCTGGAGCGCATCCCAGTTTCCACTCTCCTCGACATTCAGAAGCCACGTTTCCCTTTCGCTTCACGGGGGACACTCCCCCCCCCCCC
>LYUA01000254.1:352117-372774 GCA_002093875.1 Calopteryx splendens | reverse complement strand
CTACGTCCTCGCCTCTTCCCACGGAGCCACCTTCACCTTGAGATTCTCTTTCGGTGTGGCGCCGCGAACGGAACAATTGCCCAACTCTTCCCCGGATGTATTTATTGGGAAAGTTATGACGAATCCTAATCTAGCGTTTTTTGGAAAGCGAAAACGATCTTGAACGAGGGAGGGAGGCGCGCACACGCGGTGCATTCGGCAAATGAGTGCGAAGGCTCCCTTCCCGACTCTGCTTGTCGCTTGCCATGGTCTCGCTTGATGGAATCGAGGGAAGGTGTCAATGGGCGAGCGTGATGGACAGTGGCTCGCATGGCGGGAGCTCCCACTCCGAACCCTCGCTACCAAGGCCCATTTAATTCATGACACGCTTCGAGCAAGTGAATCTCCTACCGTGACGCGTGAGCTTATTTTTCATCGCGAAAGCACATTCATTTTCGCTTCTCCCGTGCGACGTCAAATAGCTTCCCATTCATTCAGCCTTTTTTGCTTGAAATTCACGCTTTAAATTAGATAAGTTGATGCAGTGAAAATTAAATATCCTTCTTCTGTCTGACAAATCGCCAGTAACGGTACCGCGAACCATTTCCGTATTGAACGTGAACACAGGGGGCCTCTGGTCGAAATCTAACGACCAGTGCCATAGTCGAAGCTAATAATTCGAGCAATAGATAGTTCTCCAATGAAACTGTTACCTTAAGTAGGTAAGTATTATTTAATTCAGCGAGGGGATTCATTTTATCTTTTCGTTCCCAATTGACTCCCCTCAAGGCCGTCGTAATCATCTTCGGGAGCGAAACGAAGGTGACGGGACATTTTCTTCCCACCTTCCGGGAAAGTGAGATTTCAATGCAGTGTCCGCTCACCGCCTTTGGAGTCACGTAAGCTTCATTCAAAATTTCGGTGCCTGTCTGGACTCCCATCACCCCTTACGAAAATGGCATGGCGCACAATGATGAGGAGGACGAGCGAATGAGCCGAAGGAAAACGAACGGCAGATGGGAGCGAACAAGAGACAATCGATCCCCAGCGCTCTCCGGTTTCCGCCGCATTCCTCTCAAGGCTGGCAGTTTTCTCCGGCAGAGTTCCAAACCTGAGGAAAGGCATTGTGTCTCCCCCGTGTTCATATGCTTTTGAAAAGACTCACTCTCGCGGACGCGGAAATGCCTTTGTGTAATCTATTATAGTTTTCGCTCGTCATTTTGGACACCTGCTGCTCACACCTACTCCGGAGGAAGATGTTAATTATTATAATAACGTCACAAAATGCTCCGAGAACGCATTGTCCATTATCTTGGTTTCGTGGTGGTCGCATCCGTGATCGCGCGGTGAAAAAGAACACATTGCCCCTCTGCGAGCTCCGCCTTCGCCCGTAGCACGTAGACCTGCGGCCAACCCTGCCAGCCCCAAATCAAACCAAAAGCTATTCTATTAAAGGACAATGAAGGCCTTTTTGTTTCAGAGATTGAAATTCCTGGCGGTGTCCATGAAATGAACCATTAAAATACAAGGAAGTGGAAATTTTTGAAAAAATAACGCCGCAAGTTTCTTAATGCTTAAGAATCATAGAGCATGGTGTGAGAATTGAAAAAGAGCATGTTATTAAAATAGCGAGTGGTCATAGTGCTTCGGCGAACTTAATATTAAAGGCAATATGGACACAGAGAATACTAGTCCGCATTACATATAGCGATAAAAATATATGCATTTTTGATAACGCAAGTGAATTTTTAACACATTTTGTGTTTTCCGTAAATATCAATAAAAATCCCTAAATATGAGCAGCGAGGGGAACAGAAAAAATACCTGTTCCGTTCTACTAAATATCGAGCGGGAGACATTAAAATATTTCACTTGCTTTCAATAATTGCAATGAGATGAAGTTCATTCCGTCATAATGAATACCTAAATGTTTTTTCATAATAAACACTCTCGAAATTAGTTCATTGCTCTGTAAAAACTTGCGCTTTTATAAACGAAGCATTAAAACAACAACACTAAAGTACAACTAAACTATAGCATCAGCATTTCATTATTGCTAACAATAATATGAGGAAGGCACTGTGAAATAAAATATTAATTTTGTTGAGGAGAAAAGAGTTTCATCGAACTTGGGGCTCAATGGAGGAAATAAGAGCTAATATGGAGGGAGGAGGATCTGGAGCTCTTCCTTCGCTATTTTCTTAGTTAACATAACATATGCATTTATCTTTAAAAATGTCTGTAAAAATATATCCTCTAATGACGTAGCATAATTCATTTTTTTAAATGAAATGATGAAATATATATTCAATCAAAAAACTAAGAAATCAAATTTCTAAAAAAATACAGAAGCGCGGTTAGGATTAAATAATAATAATAAAAACGTTGGATTGGTGGACACTCGATATTGGGTTCGTGCAGAGGCATAATATGTGGCGCTCCAAATCACCAAACGTAAAAGTTACCACTTTTTCTGGGAAAAGAAAGCTTTCCTGACACTATTGAAAAAATAAGACTCCTTTCGAGCGTAAAACTTACTGCAAACAACTTTTGCTTGAACCAATGCGCAGCCAAAGACGAAAAGAAATCTTTATCGGCTCTTTATTCCATTTATGTTGATCCGTGTGACCTTTGTAGAATTCTTTTTTTTTCTTCAAATATCATTAAATCATAACGAAATAACGACTTCATTTGGCGTGGCACTCGTCTTAAGAATGAATGCGGTAATCAGACTGGGCTCAGTCGGCATGAACGTTTTCCCCCGAGTAAAATAATCCCCACCCGACCGGATTAAATCGACCGCAAGTGAAGGGAAGACGAAGTGTGGCGATCAGTGCACGCGAAGGCTCGTACCCTAGTGAGACATGCGGCGCGAGACGTGGAACAGACACGGCATTGAAACCAAGATTGACCTGCGCTGTAGCATCCCATTGGGGTCACACAGATCCATCACTTGCTCGCAAACTGGGTGTATCGATTCTATAACGCTCGATGGCTACGGGGGCAACCGATGCATTCGAACTTTGGTCCATTTGCACGATCCTGAGGGTATATTCTAGAAAGACTCGGGATTATCGTGCATTTTGAAGTCACGGCCTGGATAAATCTCGGATTTTATGCCAAAGTTTGACGTCACAACCTAGGTACTGCCGAGGAATGACAATGTCGAGACCTAACTGAATGGTTCCCTGCCGTTCTATACGATCCACGAAAACGAAGGTGTGATAATAGTGGATTGTTTTTAATTTGAGTCAGTTATAAATAAAAAACACAAAATTAACCATTTCAAAATAATAGATCATGCCGTGTGCCTCAAGGCGACGCCAAAAGGGATAAGATATCGATTTAATCCTCTTCACTTTTGGCCCGGAATTGAAAATCTACGGTACTCAAATATAAGGAGAGAGGGCGACCTTCAGATAGGCTATACTTTTCCTCCTCCTCCCCCCATATTATTGCCAATTAAACTTTTGCCGATGGAGAGCAACGTATTGAAATTAAATGAAATAGAAAATGAAATACACTCAAGTGATGGACGACTTGTTAGAGGTCGTTGCCCCGTATTTCAGGTATTTAATTTGTAATCCAAAATCAGCGTTGTCAGTACTTAACACACGTATCCATCCATCCATCACACCACGCCGATTGATCTCAAATCCCGCATTTCAAGCGGAGTTTATTGGCATCGTGGAACTTATATTTCATGCAGTGGACAAGATTTACCGTGATTCGAATTTCACTTTGCGAAATCACGATCGTGTGATAATACAGTTAATACAGGAAGGTACAGATAATACAGGAAGACATAAATTTGGAGCAACTACTTAATCCTTGCTAAATGAATGTCTTGCGGAATTTCACACAATGAGGATTGATCCCGCTTTCAGCACGAAGCTCGCGTGTAGATTGACGACTTTCCTTGCTTGCGACTACAGGCGTATGGCAAAAGGGATATTATAGATGAGATAGGGAGAGATGTGTTGAAAATGAGGTAAAATATTGTGGAATGATAAAAATTATTCGTCTCTTATGTCCTTTCATTTCTCCGCGCGCTTGTGCATTAGTATAAATCCCCACACACAACACAAGTCCTTCAATTTAGATTGACGTTATGTGCACGGAAAAACATGAGACATTTACACAGTATTTCTAATTAGCCTTCCCATACCCCCAAGTCCGATATCTCACTGACGTGCCAGAAAGCCTCGAATGCAATCTTGTTGTAAATTTTACGTAAATATTTAATACAATACATTTCAGTATACTAGACAAGATTTGGTACATTTTGTTATTTTAAATATAGGACTTTAAATTAAGGTAGACAGACCCGGCCGTAACTTTGCGGAAATATGAATTAGGTAAAAATAAACTTTGTGTTCATTTCCACTGAAAAATTTGTATTTTACACAACTGGGTGCACCAATAGACAGTTGAAATGTATTAAAATGTGGTTGAAATAGGTTGTGTCCGGCAAAGTTATCGGTGGAAATGGATGTAAAGATTATTTTACCATATATGCATACACGCATCAAAGAGTATTATTAAATTATTGCGTATATGATATTATCAAAACTAAAACTATGTCACTTCATTTAAATAAACGTAAGGGAATAAGACTGGAACAGCGAAGCAGAGCAGAGGAAGAGTTCCATTCTATGAATCGCAGCATGTTTGGCAACGCCGGTTGGTATTTTTTTTATCAGCGAGACATCCGTTCATAAGAAAGCATTGTAATTTATATTATGCATGAATATAATTACAAATATCATAGTAAATAGAGGCCCATTATATACATTTTTATGGCCAGTGGTTAGCAATGAAGATGAAAGTTGCGCAACATATCCCGTTTAACCACTTTAGAACGAACACATAAACACGTCAGAGCGGGCGAGTGAATGTATCATTTTTCAGAAAGAGAAGTCCGTGTTTGATATGGAAATACGAATAATCATGAAATGGCGCAGTGGAATGAAACGCTTAAGGAAAAATACACAACTGAGGACAGTCACTCGATCACAATCGCTGCAGGTGTTCAGTCGGGCAAACCGCCGCGGGCATAATTTTACCATTTATAGATGAGGGTCACACAAAATAACCCCCGAGGGCTGAGTGGGAGATGCGGGGGCGTTAAGGGCCCCTTGCGGCCCTCAAAACGAACGCTGTGCGATCCTCCGAAGCCCACTGTAGTGGACGTGACGCGCGTAATAATTTATTTTTTGCATCATAATATTTTTTTTCACCGCACCTAACCCATTTCTTCTTCCTTGGAGGGTTATAATAGCATCCGACCACTCATTAACTTCGTCCCACAAGGGAGAATAGCAAATGCAGGGAAAATGAACTGGAGGCATTCGGCATGAATAATTATGCCCGATGCTAATGACAGTACACCTGAGGGAGAAGAGCGATTTGTTGTGCCGTTGAAGGTTAAGAGTGAAATTGGCGCCCTTGCGTATTATTTCGGCGCATTAGCGAAGGGAGGGGAGAGAGAGGTGGGAAGGAGAGCCACCGAATGGCGCCTCAGGAGGAGCCGTTAGCCAAAGCCACTCCACCGCCCGCCTCGCGGATCTCTCGTTCTCACGGTCCCAAAGCCTGACGCCTTTCTCGTCCCGAGTCGATTAACAGTTGAAGAGACGAGTCCGTAGAATGCATTCCAGCATCAAAAAAATTTTCCAAAGCATTCAAATAAAATGTAAACAATCAATAATTATTCATCGCGTTCATTCCATATAAAAACAAAAAATAATGGGAATAAGCGATGATCGGATATGTCTCAGTTGGTGTTTAGATACGCTATCGTTTCATGGTAGCAAAAACTGACCCGTTAGATCTTAAATCATTCGGTCTCAGACCTCCCCATTTTTATACTACACTTAAAGTAAATAATTCAATCATTCAAATGTTTTGATACATTCTATTCTGACGAGGAGGCACGTCTAAAAATGCAAATAGTGTGGGTTGACTTACGCCCGACCACCTGAGACAAAAGTAATTCCTAAAATTGAAATCGTTAAAACTGCTTGCCCTCACAGCAATCGTGCTCGCATATTCGTAGGCAGAATGAAGTCCAATTCGCGTAGTGCATGTTACTTCGTGCGTGCGACGCACCCCTCCCTCTCTGTGAGTGGTGAAGACGATGGAAAAATATTTCTGCACGGGCCGCTGCGTTTCGTCAAGTCCAGCCCGAAAATACGAGCGCAGTATGCCTACGCGTGGTTTCGATTATATAATTTCAGATACACGAATTTCGGATTGGTTTTAATGAACTTTTTAAAAACAGTTATCTAGTGATCGGTGAATACTTATAGAAATATCGCCTTTTATCTTGGCAACCGTGAGTGCAAAATGACTTTTATAAGTGGTTTCGTTTAAAAGCTTTCGACGAAAACTATTCACATTCATATATGAAGAACTGTTAAAAGTAGTTACAACTAAACCTTTTAAAAATTGTTCTCTGGTTAACCTGTAAACACTTTTGACGTTTTTTCCTGTGGAAACAAACTCGCTGGTATTTTAATTCTAAAATTAAGTCAAAAAATATCCGCTTACCATAATTAGTTCTCGGAAATGTGTAAAGCATGTGTAATTTCACACAATTAATCTAAATGTTGCAGTCTTTTACGGTAAAAATACTCCATTCATGTTTACATTATTGCTAAGGCAAATTGTTACCATGATTACGGTATTGTGCAAAAAGAAAAAGTTCGAGATAGATGCTTTCCCTCACACCTCCATCCTACCTCCACTACGAATTGACTCAAATACGTTAGACGAATGCTGATCGGTTTCTTGTTTAAAAGTTGAACCGATATGTTAATTAATGACTGCCAAAATAACCAATGGGAAATAGTGCACTTATAGAAATAACTTTTATTGAACATAAATAAAATATTATGTGGCATAGATTTGTACTTACCAGTAATGAATACAGCTTTCTTTCCAAATACTTTAAAGTTCCTTAGCAAAGATGAGAAAAGTTTCACAAAGTTTACTCCATCAATTTGTTCTTATTTCATAAATTGTCTTTCCGGAATACCTATAATTAATGTACTCTATCAGTAGTAACGTAAAACAATTTTGTGAAACTAAAATTTAATTAAATATTGTAATAGTCAAGTTGGTTAATTAAAACTGACACATCATCACCTGAAGTTATGGTGTGTCAGTTTTAATTTGATATGCATGAAACCAATAAAAAAAGGATTTATATCGTCAGAGCCTTACGTGATTAAACGCGAACCGCCCCAACAAAAATACCAACAATAGCAAAAAAAACAAATCAATAATAATGGTGATTACAATTTTCATGCCCTTGTCGTGGAATTTCCGAACGCAGATTCATAATTATTATATTCGTTTATTTTTTTTACTTATCGTGATATTCTAAATTATATTCAAAACTTAGCAGTTATGCCCTCAATTACTCCATTGCTTCCTTCTTAGGAATGTTTACTCAAACTTCAAGTATTAGGGATTTCAATTTATGTATTCCTTAATCTTATTAAAATCTTAATATATCCACGTCCTATATTATTTGGATAATTAAAATGTTCTCTAGACATTTTTACGGCTATATTTTTTTTAGTCATTCTAATGAAGCCGTGGAATTCCCTCTTCCGGGTTTATAATTTTTCACCTTATTAATTTATTACGCGTGATATTCAACTGGATTATTCCGCCACTCTCTGACGAAATGGTGAAATTTGAAACCACAAACCTTGCTTTCATAATGTCTACGCGGGCCCTAATGAATTCATTTTTCAAGAAAGAGTGTCGATATACGCACCGAAGGTTCGAATAAAAGCAGGAAAATTATTCCGCAATCCCATGCAGATACAAAAATGGATGATTATGCGTTGGCTGTTGGAGGTGATTAAACAATCACTCGGGAGCATAATTGAATTTTCGTTGCTTTTATAAATTGACGAATTGCATTGAATTGTTAATAAATTTCACTAGTCCTTCCCACACTCCAGCCATCTCATTCTTAACAGGAATATGAGCGTGAAATTCCGTAAATATTCGTCGTTCAAATATTCACCATTCGCAAACTACAAAAATTTTCCACATGAAAATGAATCTTCACCTTCTTAAGCAATATCTTCAATATGAACTAGTGTTTAATTAGTATGCATGTAAAATAGTGTTCTTATTTTATATAAATGTTTTATAACGCTCAAGTTTCCTAGCATTTCCAATATTTAAGACAATACTTTAGAATAACTTTGTACCTCATTACGTTTGAGTTAAAATGTCTTAAAGAAACACATTGTTAACAAATAAATTTCATAATAACGCATTGAAAATGCATAATTTTCACATTGGTAGTATTTTATATTGTATTTAACTTATATAAGAGTCCAGAAAAAAATTTAAAAAATAAGAAAAGAAATGGAAAAGAAATTCATAAGAAGCTACATATGTAATATAGCCATATGCGGAGCAGAAACATGGACCATTAACAAAAGAGAAAAACAGAGAATAGTGGCAATAGAAATGTGGTGCTGGAGAAGAGCAGAAAGAATCTCTTGGAGAAAGAAATAAGTAACGAGGAGGTCCTGAGGAAAGTCAAAGAAAGAAGGGCACCGTGGAACGAAGACGAGGAGCTGGATTGGTCATATTTTTAGAAATTGTGAGTTCATAATCAATTTAGTGGAAGGAAAAGCGCAAGGCAACAGGAGCAGGAGAAGATCTAGGTTGGAATACATCAAACAAATTATGGAGAATGTTGCAAAAAGAAGCTGAAAAGGTTTGAAAAGAATGGCAAACAACAGAGAGGAATGGAAAAGAAAAATTATAAGTGCCAACCAATCAGAATATTGATGACCAAAGAAGAAGTAGTGTCAATCATTTCCAAATCCTTGGTTGCTGATAAAGTAATTTTCGACTTAAAAAGTGTATTTCATTCACTTAATTGTTTTTCCTTTTAAATATTTTTTTACTGCTATCCGTTATTTAGTTTGAGTGACTCTCTCCACGGCATAACGTACAGCAATTTAAAACGACTCTTTCTCTAAATTAAAAATTTAACATTTTTTTATGTTAAATCACACGCCCACATTAAACAGGTATCCGAATGTGCCACGTGGACATCGGAAGGTCAAAACAGAGGATTTTGTAAATCAAATACCGGTGTGAAAACCTTATTCCAAGGAAAAACAACAATACGTCTCCTGGCGTGAACGACCTTTATTAGCCATTTGATGAATGTAGTCCAAGAGGGAACTCGCATCCCTCACCGCAGCGTCGTAAAAAAAAGGTGTGATGCAGTAGCCCATCTGCCAACCGTATCGTCCGTTATTCCGGAGAAAATGATTCACTCCTCCGCTTGTATTGCCTTTGCAACGCCCTAACCGCCAAGGGAGCCTCTTCCTTCTCCACCCCGCCCTTTCGAGAACCCCCTCCCCATCCCTCCCCTGCTTAGGCAACAGCCGTTTATCCCTCGCCCCTCTCTGCCTTCTCCTCCTCTCCGGCGCATGGAATTCGTGTCCCCGGTGCGATAGCAGTTATTTCGGAGCCTTCAGGTTTCGGCGCAGAGACGCATAGGATTCGATGAAATGTTCAAAGAATTTGTTGGAAAAAATTACCGACACCAGCGCAACAGAACAATATCATCGTGAACGCGTCGAGCGCGGTAGAAATGTGATTATATAAGTTACATTTATGAATTATAAATTCATTTCCTCTTGAATGGCTAATATTATTTTTTGTTCTACGGACATCTCTGGTGGGCCGTGAACGTCTGGAATCCTGTTCGTTCACAACATTTGTTTATTACCGCATCTGATAGAGTTAAAAAAACACAACATTCCAGTGTTTTCCGTTCTTCAATCCATCGCCTTGTTTCCGAGCTATAGGCGTCAAAATTCTCAACCCTTTCGCTGAAGGGGGGCCCATAGTTATTCCGTCACACGTCGCTTCCATCCGATCGCCATGGTGCGTACTTCAATATTGGCGCGCCGAACCAACGGCGTTGAAGGGGCCTTTCCCGACTCGCGGATAACGCAGGAACTATTAACGGTGTAGACGTGTATTTTCATTTTAGTTTTACGAGTTAACGGATGACCGCCGGAGGAAATTATTTTCACTGTGAATTAATTTTTTGTTCAAAAATTGTTCAATCTATTTAATAAAGTTGAGATTTCGCGTCGGAGTGAACGACACCATTCACTCTTGGCTTGCGATCGCGTTTCCCAGCAACATCCCGAACCGCCAGCGGGTAATTAACATTCACTCCGGAAGCAGGACACGAACCAGCGGCCTTAGACTTAGGAGAGAGCCACGTTTACTCTACAGACTGATCCAATCGGTGATAGGTATATAATTGACGGCTTCACTAACTCCCAGAGAATATGTTCCTTTATTTAACAAAACCACAGCAATAAACTCGGATTTGATTCGAAGTTAGCTCAAGACCACGCTGATACATACATCAGGGGAGAGAGCACCAATTCCTTTCCCCATGCCGCTTGCGGTTTCTCAGATAGATCTGTATCCTGAAAATTCGAATAACTTGGATACATTTGGAAATTTGCTCTTCCTGGATCCACTCTCGAATTTCAGCCCGGGCCCTCCCATAGCGTAGTATAATGCTCTCCCCGCTAGGCTGCTACAATGCCTTTTATTTAAAAATATAAGAACATTAAATGGCATACACGAAGATACAAGGAGCCATAGGGTCAGTAGAATACTTCCTTCTCCATGGAGAAGTTTCAAACTCCTAGTGAATATATTTTCTGAGACATCGTGAATTTCCTTAACGTGTACAGAATGTCTTTATCCTTGACGACTGCGTGGTTGGTCTGAGTGCTACGAGTATCTAGTACTTTAACTGTATTATTTTCCAATTCCGTTTTCGGAGATTTATAAGTAAATAATTTTACAGGAGCATCGGCCTTCACACATTCTAATATTCAGACCGTAAAACTGTAGTTTGGCAAACAAATTTCAAGATTTTATGAAACCGCGAAATTAAGGGTAGGTGTAGCAGCACTACTGCAAGGATGTATAGTTATGTAGACTATAATTATTCAATAACCCTGACGCTGTTACTCGAGATTCGGTTATTTTATTTCCTGCTTCAGTTGCCAATGTATGTTGTACTAGAAGATTGATGCTAAACTAATTGAATTTATTTTATTGGGATTCTGATTTGGCTAGGTTAAGAAGAACAAAATAAAAGAAATACTTTTAAATCTTCCTTCTGAACTGGGGACTGAAATGTAACGCATGAGATACATTAATTCGTTGAGGGTTCTTAGATAGAGCATAGTTGAAATTAAGCACATTTTGGCGTGTCCGTCGCATTGGGAATGAAAAGTGCAAATAAAGTAAAAGTAAATCAGAGACAGTTGTAACGCCAAATATGGCGAATATAAAATCTTTGAAGTATAATTCTTTGGGATGCATTGAGAAGCTCGCCGTTGTCCTTGCATAATGATGAGCAACTTTTTGCATCGCTCAATTTAGCACAATCTTGTTTTCTTTTTCGAGGGAGAGGTTATTGCCAAGGAATTATGCCGTGAACTACAAATTAGGTCATACTCGTACAAGCCATGCCAGAACTATTTATATGATTGTATTACTCATGCTATAAGGTACGGAAAGTAAAATTAGTGATTTAGTATTTTACTATGCTAAAAGACAGCCTTCAATACTGGCAAAAACGTTCATTAATAATTAGCTCCACGGCCAAAATTGATAAGGATTCCAAGCCTCAATCCCTTATATTTAAGCATACGGGCAAAACACACCTCTTATGACTACTCCATTGTCCCAAAAAAATATATTTTATACCTATATGCTATGTGAGGAATACCTAGATCAATGGACCTATTCAGGATCAACTCAAAATTACCGATCTTCGGCGACAGCGAGGTTGTGACTTCGCAACCTTGACGAATCCCGGTAATGGAGAAAATATGTTGAACCTGATGGTGACAGAAAATGGCGGCCGAATAGGAAGATCGTGGACCTCTGAGTCAACGGCAAACACATTTTTTCAGAACGTGGCGATGAACTGGATCTAGGACTCAAAGAGGTCTCCAATTCGAGGCTTTCGATCATTGACGCCACTTCGTCCGTGCGTCCTTGCCCCCCTAATGCATCGATCGCCCTCTCCGGTGCCATTTTTTTCTGTCTAACGCCCCGAGACCCGAACGGGGTCTTTTTTGCTCCTTTTCTCACCGCGAACATCTCCATCAAGCCGTTATTATTATCCATCGAGCCACGGCTTTCGGAGAGGAGAGTGAGAAGAAAATAAAAACGTGCTTTTGCACAGAAATGCTGGTGATGTGCATTCGACAACAATGGGACGTAAAAACAAACAAGCGGCTCGGGGTAACAACGGACTCGGACGGCCGAGCGAGGAATGAATAGAATGCGACGCGCTCGGAGCCGAGAAAAAAGAGCGAAGCGGCGGGGGCGCAACAACAATGAGCCCGATAGTGTTCACCTCGGCACCGAACCAAGGACGCGGGAGAAGGAATAAAATTATTGGCCGCTGATTGCTGTGGAGGAGGGCATCTTGGGGGAGTGGGCGTAGGGGGAGGGGATGGGGAGGCGGTTGAGCACGGAGCTTCGATGATGATGGCGGTGGCGATGGGATGACGTCGACGCGGAGGCGGCGGGGTGAAATGGGGGTGAAGGGAGACGCGGTGTACTCCTCAAGGAAAACGGCGAGCATCCGGAGTTGCGCCACCGAAATAAGTTCGGGATCCGGCCGCGGGACGTCACGTCTGAAGGGCCACGCCTACAATAAACAAACGCCCCAGGGCGCGCGGATCATCTTTCTCCCACAAGCGCCGGGCTGTCCGCTCCGCTGGGTATTGAATCGCACTTTCACTCTCTCTCTCTCATTAAAACTCGTTGTTTTTGACTCGCGGAAGGAGGTCGCTCGTGTAGTAACAGAAACACGCCCACCCCCCCTTATCAGTCCCCCCACGCGCCGAAGGCGTCTCTCGTACTCGAGTGCCTTTTGAAAGAGACTTGGTCGACACGCCCCGGGCGCACGTCGATTCGACGCGTTTGAGAAACTTCGATTTCGAGTGCGGGGCGCCCCCGTGCGACGACGCCCGGTTTGCCACGGATGCCGGAACGAGTGGCGCAACCTGCGGCGGATTTAACATTTCGTCTCCCAGTTTCGCATGGGTCAATAGTTCTCTCACCGTTATGGGGACTCGAGTGTCAAAATCCCGTAGATTACAAAAAAAGGGAACAAAAGCTCCCCCACCCACCCATTCCTGTGCTACAGTGATCCCTTTGGTGAGAATCGGAAGCATGAGAAATGACAAAACCAAATCGTACCCCAAGAGAAAGAATGATCGGTGATTTTTTTCTACTGTTCTTTCACTATAAACTGTTCTTTTAAAAAATGAAGTGCTAGGACAGAAAATTGTAATTCCTATGCTTTTTCTTGCTGGTACACCAAAGAGCAGTTTAAATTTACTACAGATTATTGACTCCGATCTCACAGCAAGTATTGGACTATCTTACCGATCTAATCGTTTAATTCATGTGCCTATTGTACTTAATCTTGAACGACCAGCTTCCATATGGGGAGGGGTAATATAATTGTGCGTTTTCGAGTCTGTTGAATGTTGAACATAAAGATACCACGCCCTCAAACCTGACTAGCTATGATCTACGAACTTCAAAGTGTTGGTATCGCAGCAACGTTGTAGTTCTTTGATGTTGTTTCCCAGGGACAATTTAAAAGGATATCACAGGACGATGGATGTATTGTCTGGGGCTTTTAAGGAACACTCACTGTGAAATGAAAGATAAAGCCATTCGTGCAAACAAATTTCCTGGAAGTGTTTCATTTGCATTTAAGCCACTCTTTATCTGGATATTTATGGATAAGCCGTCACGCAAACGGAAGTATTGGAGAACTCATCGTCGAAATCGACATTCCAAGAAGCGGAGTTTTATCACATTTGCTCCGGTATTCCACTGATCCGCTGCAAAACGTCTATTGTGTGACTTGTCTTTGGTCGTTATGTACGTAACTTTGAACTCCGGGTAGTTTTTGAGAGGCTATTAAACGAGCCCAATCAATACTCTTCGGTATTCAGGAAGAATTGACCCTGCAGACAACAAAATACCGACTGAAAAAAGCTACCTTAAAAACGTCTTTACCTCCGCTGATGCGAGCGGCTACCTACCTATCAAATACGTTTAAGATTTGCCGGTGGGCCGCGGTGGCACGGTCGAAGTGAAGGGCCTCCTAGCCACGCCCCATCTCCTTTTCCCACATTCCCGCATTCCCACATTCTTCCTGCCTTCTTAACCCCATTCTTTCTCGAACCTCTTATTTCTCGGACCAGCGCGACACTTGAGGACTCCACTTGTCCGCTCATTCTCCAGATAAAATTAAGAGGGATTCTCAAAGTTTTTAAGCGGCTACTATTGACCACTAGCTGAAAATCTCGGTTTCGCACGGGAAAGATCTGAGATTCTATTTCATCATGTAAACATTAACAACAATATCATAAAATCTCAAATATATAAATGGCTGTAATGAGACATGCTGAAAGTCACACAATATAATTATTCTATTATTTTTTCCGTTGGAGGAAAATGTGCAAGAAGACAAACTCATTAGCGTCTTAATCAATGTTCACACGAACAGAAGCACCGTAGTTTGTAAAAAAAACAGTGATAATAATAATTTTAGCGCTAATAACCAAAACATAAACAGCTTGGTTATCTCACAATTAAATGAAGCATAAAAAGTGTTTTACTTTGCAAATTTACGAACAAATTTCTTGTTTACAGTGATCATGGAGCAATATAAAAATATTGTTTCCTTTAAAAACACTTCAATACCTTTAAATTACCTACCTATCAGACCATTTATGCTCTATTTTGGCATTGGCTATTATTTCTTCACCGTCCTGCACGTATTACCACTGAAATATTTTCAGTATAGATTCGAAGAGCGCCCACAACTATTAACTAGTTTCGGTTTATTTTTGTCAAAACTGATAAATGTTGCCTTCGAAGAAAATTTCGAAATGTACTTGCATGTGAACTGATTTGACTTGAGCCATTTCCGTGATTTTAAGTCACAATGAATGTATGAACTGTTCCTCATGTCGTGTCTGCCAACTATGTGCGTTCTTTCACTTGACTGTTTCTTGGAAGATGCTTGAACCCTTCAGGAATTATTCATTGCGCTAATAAGAACTTATTCCACATTTTCCTTAAACATATTTTTTTAGTTTTCAGGGACAGTTTAATAACACTCCACAGATATTTTAGGAACTGCTCAGAACATTTATTGAATGCATAAACCACAGGATGGTTCTAGTTTGAATCCTGGTATAATATTTATAAATACTGCACGTGAAGGTAGACATGAAAAATATTAGAGAACATAACAGGTACTTTGAACTTACAACATTTTAAGGAAATTCCAATCATATTCCGATATTTAAAAATTGTTGGGAATATAGACGTATTATGTGCAGAATATTTCAAATGGTACGGTAAAAAAAAGGCTGATGAAAAACTTCGTACAATTCCAATTTTCAGTACACATACTTATATTTATTTTATCAACTTAAGTGAAGGGTTTGGCATTTTCCAATTTCTCCATATAATTTCCGTTTCTTTTTGGTCTTCTGGAAATTTTATTTTAACTTCAAGGAATGTAACAGACAAATCATTGTCTGAAAACTCATATTAAATACCTGACAGCTTGATTTGGTAGACTATATTAAGCTTTATGTAGTTGCTAAGTGTAGTT
This sequence comes from Calopteryx splendens, assembly GCA_002093875.1. Taxonomy (NCBI): domain Eukaryota; kingdom Metazoa; phylum Arthropoda; class Insecta; order Odonata; family Calopterygidae; genus Calopteryx; species Calopteryx splendens. Next base: position 357,044 of record LYUA01000254.1, on the reverse strand, counting down.
GAGTAAAATATAGTGAGTCTAATCAATGTAGGGATTTTTATCCATTTTTTAAATTTTAAACACCCTATAAAAACAAAAATTTCTTCATCTCATTTATTAGTTAAAAAAATTACTTCCACTAATTTTTTTTAATATTCCACCTTACGTATAACACTTTCTTATTTCTGTTCGATGATTAAGGTCACCCATATTTATTCTAATTGAAAAAATAAAATACTCTAGAATGCCAGTTAATATTTTTCACTGTTGAAAAATTCCATTAGACTGCATTATTATGAAGCGATGGATTGAAATTGTTGGCAAATATTTGTTGTGAAATTCAAAACCCAACAAATATTTTCAGATTTTTTTCCTTTTTAATCTTTGAAATGCGAGGTTTCCCCTCCTTCATATATGGCCAGTACGCGGCCCCGTTTCTCGCTTGTTACCCGTCGTGAACAACAATGACTTCACCAAGCTCGAGGTGCGTTAACATTTAACACATTCAATGTTCTCTTCTTTCAATGGGCTCACAGATTCTATGTCCTCTCCTTTCAATGGGCACTCTAATGACCTTTAACCGTTTTCTTCTTTGTGCAGAAAAACTACATGTGGAACACTGTAACCGTGCAGTACAACTCTGTCATTGAAGAAGAATGGGACGAACACTTCAAGGTTACCTGTGAATACGGATACGACTTCTGGAAGACTGTCACCTTCCCGTTCCTGGACGTGGAGTGAGTATCAAAAGAGTGTTTAATTATGTGGAGGCGAGGATAACCAAATTTCCCATTTCGAACTGACCATCTTCGACAACTGCAAAATTAATTCGTCGATGGAAGAGATACGAAAAACTTGTGTCATTCGGCTACCCAGAACAACGTTCACATTATAAGCTTTGTGAGTTGAAATTAGTTTTATCCATAATAAGTAATGATTTAAAACGAATATGCTGGTTTAATTTATGCGACACAAAATCAGTTTCATTGAATAATCAAAACTGCATTCAAGATGAGATGCACCACTTTTCCAATGCTCCCTTACCTTGGGAATCTTGCTCTCGGAGGAAGGTGAGCTAGGTCTTATTTATGCACATCTGTGACCTTCGAATGCATGCCGAAATTTTCGTCTTCGAACGAAGGGGAATCTTGGAAAGCCGTCGAACGGGAGTTTTTGCGAGAAGAAAAGTAAAAACTTCATTGTTGGATGACCATAAAAGCTTAGCAAATCAGCGGATCCATTGGGAATATCATGAGAGCGGTGAAAGTAAATACCTACATTCGTTTTTCTTAAAGAGGGGTTGCGGACCTAGTCATACCAACCGGAGGCGTAATGAGAGTGAGGCTGAGATGCCTCGGGCATCCACTCCAAACATCCGATCTAACGCACACCGCAGTCTGTATCATTTTCGAATTCTGTAAACAGCATTTTAGAAGAGTCCTAAAATACCAACGATGAATTGTTTGTGATCGATTTGTTATTTTATATTATGGTCAAAATTATGAATTTTTCAACGTACAATAAAATTCAAATTTCAAATCAGTGGTGTTAGTTTCTCACCACTGTGACCCACCCAGCGAAACAATACCTCTCTGATCAAGCACGTACAAAAATCAAACACAGCATCCAATTAGCAGGGCTTAGAAGTAGCCCGTGAGTGGAGTAACGATTACTCCAGTTTCCACAGATACGATTACTTCATCAACGCCATTGTTAAATAAAGGCTTATTATCGGCGAAAATTTTAATGAGTTTTTAAGGAGTTTTGTGCATTTCATACATTCACAACTTTTACATGTTTTAAAATTTGTTGCATATACCATTTAATTTTTTGGTCTTTTCACGAATCCCTTGCATTGAACTCCTGAAAGTGATAGTGTGAAGCAGAAGAGAAGCGAAGGTAGAAGGGAAATGTATCTCAAAAAAATCAATGCTATTTACACTGTGATTTCAGCCCTGGAGATCAGTTCGCTCATGGAGAAGTCTTCGCCGTAGGTAGGCCAAATGTGAAGAGGATGTGGCGATCCAATTAAAAAAGGCTTCCTGTACTCGGGACGCCCGTGCCTCCCGAAACGCACCACTTGATAAACCAGGGGAATTCTTGAGTCTTAATTGGTGCTCATAAATCCCTAGCTCTCCCATTTCCTATTAAATCCTGACCCCTCCTAAACATGTATCTTTTCACACCCTTTTTCACCGTCTAAAGAAGAGAAATCATCGAGAAATCAATGGTGGTATAATGAAGCTTACATGAAGTGCAGCGTAAAAAGTAGTCCACGAGGAAATACGGAAAGCATAAGGCTCGAGCCGCGCTGTAATTATCTCCCGAGTTTGGGGCGCAAATATTTTATGACTAGGTACCACAATGGCAAATTCACTCCTTGGCTGATCCGAAGGTAACGGAGACGTAATTCCGCCTGGGAGGTTTTTAATTTCTCAGTAATTTTTTATGCGTTTAGTTTGAAATTACCTCAGTCGTACCTAAGTTTTTAGCGTCTGACAAGCAAACCATACTACTGCTGCATTTACTGAATGTTCTCATTCTTCGATGGTAGATTTTTCTTGGAATCCCTCTGCTTATGTACCTACTAAAATTCCTTTGAAACTCATCTGGAGCATAAATAATCGATAAAATTTCTCTAAAAACCTTCTGACAATTTATGTTTACCTTCTTCTAAGATTAAATTTTTCGATACGCCATTTCAGAATTATTAGAAAAAATTGATCTTTCCTTTCATTTCCCCGCCGATAACGGCCCTTCATCTTTTTTGGTCATCTCTCATCAGCATGTCCTTACTCGTGGACTACTTTTCACGCTGATCGCCATTTAAGCTTCATTATACTTTTACTTATACGTTAAAATGCTCACACGACTGGCTGGATTAGAAAAAAATTGTATTAAGTGCGTATGCCTAATGGCATAGAATGAAAATGTAGCAGAATTAATAGAATCCGAATGTACGAGTGTAAATTGAATGTACCCCGGGAGAATTAGGACACTGGCTGTGTTACCACCAATTATCAGCCCTAAGGTTGGTTTGTGAGTAAAAGTTGGGCTGTAGGTACATTAGGTAAGAGTTCGAGGAGCAATGAGAAGGAGATCTTTGAAACCTCTTGCGAAGGTGCAACGAAATGTAAAACGTGAGTGTCGTAAATGTGACAGATACGACATCCCGCGAGAAGGAAGACCAAGAGAATGGAAGAGAGAGGAACGCACACTCCGGATGAACTTGTATCGGTTCATTCACTTTCACGACCATAGTTTTTATTGACCATTCATAAAATATTTTCGTTTCTAAGTAACCTAGGTGCAATCCCTTATTTATGCTTCTAGGTCGCGGAAAACTTTTTTTTTATCGAAAGGTTCAATAAGCATTAGCTTCTGTCCGCGGTTAAATGTAAAAAGTACACTTGAATTTTAAAATAATGGTGGGAATAAGTGTACGGGAATTTCAACAAAACCGTTTGTAGGACATTCTGTTTGACGCCACTGCACACACAATTAGCAAATTTTCGCCATTTTAAAAACCTTGACCCTTGCATTTTCAAGAACAAGCCCATAATTTTCCAGCTTCGTGATTATTTCTTCGACTAATTTATTTCATTTCTTTCCTTATGTTTCAATTAAAGATATGTACCTCTCTTATATAATTACGATTCCGTTATTGAGTCTCGCAATTTTCCTTCGCCTTTCCGTCGCCGAACTTTTCGCTCGCCTGCGACTCGTTTTTTCCCCAGATACGAGTCATTTTAAAGTCCTTTTAACACAATCGAAATAAAACGTTGTGGCCTACATACACTTGTAAAGTAGGTCTGCAAAGAGTTGAAACACATTTATTGTCATTAGACTGCCGCGAACTAGAATACAGCATCAGCAGCCTACAACGTAATGTAAATGGAATTGTAACTCAAAGAAACATATCCCTGATTTGCTGTCCTTTTAAGTTGGAGTAATATGAAATGAAAATTTTAATGTTTAGAAGCAAAGCAATTTAAAATATAATACCTACAGTCATGCATGTAACGAATAAATATCTCAAACGAAACATTCTGTTCTTAAAATTAACAAAAATTATATTATGCATACAAAAATATATGTTTCGTTCGTTATAGTTATTTTAATGTGATTTAAAAAAAGGAACTAAACAACTTATTTTGTAGCTCTCTTTGCCCTCCAATTCCACTCACCCAAGATGCCTCGCTCACTCTTTTCTTATTATAGCAATGCTTCACACTCGTCGAAGATATTACCTATGCTCATTCTGAACATTTGACTTGCAGCATGCTTCCATAACAACGAATTATCCCCACTCCATAATTCTATTCCCTGTTGCTGCTCCGTCACTATAATTTAATGGTAAAAAAAGTGAATTTTAATTGTTTATCACAGTTTTTTTTAAATAGTTATAAAAATTTAACTCTCGTACGCTCACTTTACGTCCACAAGCCTCAAATTTCCAGTGCGTTACTGGAGGATTTTTCGTTGACATTCCGAAAGCCAGATTGGGTGCTGATTGGGGAGCACTCCAAGTACAGGGCCGCATCCTCCAGACGCACACCTGCGCTTAAAGGGGTTCGGGCGCCGGGGGTCCCCAATGACCCCTTCACGCCCTTTTGAGGGGTCAGAGTAATGCGCATGCAAACTTCTCCACCCTCCCTCCTCTCCCCAAATCCCTTCATCCATCCACAGTAATATATCCGAAGGCTGATTTGAATATATGATAATAGGTACTAAGCTCTCTTAAGCCTCAAGGCGCGTGAAATTCACCCATTTGTTGGAGGGGAGCTCCAGTTCCTTTCCCTCTGCCGCCATTCGGTTCTCCACGAAGTACTTCTCGTGCCCAAAAAATCGCACCGCGATTTTAGTACGGGTTTGATCAAGGACTTCAACCAGGATTCGAACCCTGGACTGTCATCTGGTCAACAGTCGAATGCCATAATCCCCCCCT
>LYUA01000254.1:301244-313172 GCA_002093875.1 Calopteryx splendens | reverse complement strand
ACTTCAAAGGTTCCAGTGTTGAGAACGATGTTGTTGAAACAAAAGAGAAAAGAGAGGAAATAAGAGTTACCTATATAGTATTTTGGCTAGACTTAAATGAACATCTTTTCAAGACAATTGCAGCAAAAAGCATAAAAATATTTTTAATTTAATACATGTAGCAAACATTTTTAATATACTTTTATTAATATGCCAATTCACAAATTTAATCAAATATAATCATAAAAAGGGTCATAATGAGCAGATTTGAGCTCGGGTAAAAAAAATTAGGGGCCTCACCACAGGGTGAAAATAAAAATATTTATGCAAGATTTCTATCAATGTATAAACCTCCCTGGTATGCAGTCAAAAAATCCAAATTCAACTACAAAGATATATAAAAACATCCCAGCTTCCCACTCCTCTCATTTACCCACAATTAAAAACTGTAAGTTTTAAGGATATTACCTATGCTTAATAAAAAAGTTCTTGCATACATAGTTGAAAAGTGCTATTATAATGCAAATGAATATTTATGTCCAGATTCATTTGCCATTATGCCCTATTCATGTGTCCTTTACACTTGCTAATTATATGTATTGTAGTGTCTTCCAATGTAAATACATTATTATTATTACCAACAAGTTTCATTTTCAATATTAAGTCTCATGAAATGTTTAGGAACGATCTTAATACATCAACACACAGCGTATTACTTTGTGGATTATCTTTGCATCACCTTGGTGTTGTGTATCAGTGGTGATGGTGGAGTGGAGGGTATTGGGATGGATTGTTTACCTGTAGACCATAAGGGCCAAGCATAATGGGATATTTTCTTGGATATGTAAGGGACATGTTCTCTGTCTGAGCAAGAGCAGAAATACAAAGTTGTCAATGTTGTTTTCATGTTCCTTAAGGGGAGTGGCAGTGAGTACCGTTCTACCACCTCTGTTAACCATCACCAATGGGAATAGGAGAAAGTAGGAGAAGTGACTACTAAGTATGGGAAGTGACTTCCCCTCATCTTTAGGTTTCATGTCACTAGATCAAGCGGGCCCCATTCACAGTTTTCTCTGGCTGGAGTGAACATTTACATATTTTTCTCTCTCGGGTAGACTCCATCACTCAGGTGAGGGGTTGTCATATGTAAATAGTACACTGTATATTTGTGAAATGCCGTGACTGTGGCAAATGGCTAAAAAATGAAATTATGTGGATCTATCGATTAAAACAGAAACTTGATGTTACTAGTCATTTAGACAAAGGTGAAACAGCAAAAAAACTGGCTGAAAAGTTCGGAATAAGGGTACAAAAAATTCGTGATGTTCACAAACAAAAAAATGAAACTCCTAGTGTTCACTCATGATTCCAAGTGTCTCCAGCGTAATAAAATAAAGTTTATGAAAAAATAGACCTATGAAAACCTTGAAGCTTGTTGCTACAGTGGTTCAACCAAAAGTGAGCAAAAGGAATTCCCATTTCAGGCCCTATTCAGGCAGAGAAAGCAAAGTTTTTCCATGATTCTACAGGGATTGAGGGAGAGTTTTGTGTACCATCAGGGTGGTTGCTGTGGTTTATTAAGTGTTATGAAATCTGTGAAATGGCAGTCCAGGGGGAACAACTACATGTCCATACAGAATCAGCTGATAAATTTTGTGCTGAATTTCAAGAGTTAATAGATGAAAAATATCTGCTTCCAGAACAAATCTTTAATGCCAATGAAACCAAACTGTATTGGAAGTGCCTTCTGAAACGTTCATTTATTGCAGAACATGAAAAATCAGTTCCTGGGCACTAAATTTCAAAAGAGAGTGGCAGTTCTATGGTGTGGTAATGCATCGGGGGATAGAAGAATTAAATTTTTGATGAATGGAAGGGTAAAAAAAACCCATGCTCTTCAAAGGATCGGAAACAAATTTACAAATTCCCTATTACAGTGCACCCGGAAGTGCTTAGATGAATCAGGAAATTTTTGATGACTAGTTTGAGACAAAATTTGTTCCCGAAGTTCAAAGAATATCTGAGAAAAAAAGAATTTCCTGAGAAAGCCATTCTTACATTAGATAAAGCTCCTTCTCACCCCAGCGAGGATGTTCTGGTTTCAGATGATGGAGAGATATTTTTTTTATTTTTGCCACCAAATGTAACCTTCATTCTTCAGCATATGGATCAAGGAGTGACCTTGTTCATGAAAGATACTAGATGAGAGAATTGCTAAGAATGCTTGTTGTAGATGATGAAAATTTTTAAGCTTTTTGAAAGAGAAAGACATTTAGCAATGCTGTTTTTAATGTTGCAAAGATACAGGAGATGGTGAAGTGTAAAACTTTTAAGAAATGGTATACAATCCTAATTGGCTATGAAACGAGAGAAAGATTTCATGACTTCGAGAACCTTGATGGAAGTACAAATGTTAATTTTAAGGCACTGAAGAAAACGAGATTGAGGGAGAGCCAACTATGTGAGGCACAACACCACTCTCAACTGCATAGATACTTTGTAGTACTACATGATGTAAACTTTCATTTCCAGGACATAGTTTATGTGCAAAAGAATAGGATTGATAGAAGGAAAAACCTAAATGCATGAAAAAAACAGAGTGATTACAGATTATATTACCAAGTGATCTGTAATATTTTTATCGATTTAAGATTAAATTTGAGTTTGCTTATACAAGGCTAAATATCCTACTGTTTTTTTGTCGCTACCATGGTTTCCAAGGCATATTTTCCAAGGCATAACTTTTGTTATTTTTCTCTAATTGTGACTTTCATTTCATCCCTATCAGCTGGTCCTGTGTCTTATACAACCCATTCGGGTTTTGTGTACTACTCAGTGTGACTGGGACGGTCCCACTGGATTCCTTTCCTGTCATAAAATGGTAATGCAACAAGGATCTATTCATGAGTGACTGGTGGTATTTTTTCAGGGAATTTATTTATTTTAGCGGTGCACCGCTTGGAAGGGAATCCAGAAAGAACCTAATCAGCATATCATCTGTGTTTTCCTATTATCCATGCACCCTTGAACAGTCATTAACATGGATAATCAGGAGTTTATTGTATACAGCAGTATATTTTATGACTCCTTTATGCACAATTCAGTAACTGTAATAAAAGATTTTTGTTGTATCAATTTCTGCAATTTATCATGGTCAAATATTATTATTTTTACACCCATTAGAGATCAATTTAATTTAAAAACACAATTATAGCTGTAGTTCATCATTAACATATGGCAGATACAAAATAACAAAGGCAGTGAGTAAAAAAAGGGGGTCAAGCAGGATAAGAGAAAGAATGAAAGTACACCAATGGGCTAAACTATGATTAGGAATTTTCTATTCGTAAATGAATTAAGTTTTAATGAAAGATCTATTGATAATTTACTCAGTAAACCCCAATGGCATCAATGGTTTAACCAGATTCTCTTGTTCTACTACCTACCTGGATGCCAGTGCCAAAGGGTGCAGGTCCCATGTGCGTTGGGGGTGCTTGCTGGTGGTGGTGTAGGTGTGTTGCCTGGGGGCCACCAGGTCCCATTACCCCCCCACCCCCTCCACCAGGTAAGTGGTGATGTGGTGGAGGGGGAACACCCCCTCCCATTTTGGGGCCACCATCCTCCGCCTTCTCTTCTTCTCTGCGCTTTAAGCATGCGGCCTTGGGATTCAGGTTTCGCTCTACATAAAACAATAAGTACACCAACAATGAGTTACATCCTCAAAAACACACTTAATATACAAATGAAGAATAAAGTATACACAAACTCTGCACTGAAATAATTCTTAAATCAACAAAGAGTGGTCAAAAATTCTCTAGAGGACATGAGTTGGTCAGAACTCTTGACAACCTTTTTCTGAATTAAAATTTAAATGATCCCAGAGCCTAATATCATATGTGAGATGGGAGTGGTTAAACAGAGTATAGATTAATAAAATACTAGTAACACAAAGTTTTAATTTCACCAGTGAAAACAGTGATCTATCCAGGTTTTTTATAACAATCATAATATGACTACTCCATGTTAATATAAGGTCTAGATAAAACCATAAAACATAGTTTGACAGATTCAATTTCATATACAACATATTTAAGGGTACAATAGAGAGACTGGGTTTTCAATGGATTCATAAAAATATGGCTGGCAGAATACCAGTCGTTGGCCTGTGCCAGAGCAATAGAATATGTATTTACAATCTCTTTGAGATCTGCATAAACTAAGCAAGACCAGAATGCCAGCAGCAGAGATGGCAGTGTCAATGAACCAACAGGTTGACCAAAGTTGGAATCATAGGTAAACTCCTATTGATAGTTGTGTACACATAACTACGTGATGAACATACCGTTTCAGATCAAATATAAGCTGATGTTTTCTGTCATGATTTGGGATGAAAAAAAAACAATTATCTGAATACATTCGATCCTCAGAAAAAAAACTTTCAATTTTGCAGCAATGCAATGTACTCTAAAGAATAGTACTTAATATTTTCTTTATTTTATTTCAAATAAGTTCCTATTAATTTTAATGGAATCCCTATTGTTTAAATAACTCAATCCAATTCATAGGATGTATTAAAATTTCATCTGCATAAAGATGTCTAGTAAAAATTCAATTATGTATTTAATGCTCAAATGTTTTCATTCTGATAATGAAAATACATGACATCTGCAATGACTTGGCACAAACTGAAACTAATCTGAAGAGGAACAAAAAATACTACATTAAGTATATAGTTAATTATATAACAGGCAATACAAAAGAGAAAAAACATTGTATTGGAAACAGCAGAGAGCTCATTAGGCAATTGTTTGGTCTCCATGTGACTAACAATTATAAAACTCATTCCTAGCATAGTATATCATTTAGATGTGGAATCACAGTAATAGGGAAATGAAAGATTAGATGAAGCAATGGCATTCATTATTTCAGTTATGGTAGAAGTGATGGTGGAATAACACTGCTGAAATAAGATGTAGGTAGCAATGAGAAACAGGGAGCATTTGCCTTACCCCTCAGACATGAGCCCTTATGTCTTTTACTTGGCACTTAAAAAAATAAACCTCTCCAAGAACAGCAATAACGTATACTAATTTAACTATTGTGCCCCATGGGGCAGTCTATTGCAATATCAATGATAATGGGTCAGCTGACTGCAACTGCATGCTGACTCCCACAGGTTTGCGTGTCCCAACAGAATGACAAGTTAAATTCACGTAAAAAAGTACATACATGCCTAGAGCAGAGTATCTCCTGCAATGTAAAACACATTCTAGATTCTCCATGCATACCTGGATTGCTTTCCCAGGAAATTATCAAATACAACTTTCTTTTTTAATGTTGTAAATTTTTGCAGTTTTTTTGTCAACATTCAGTATGTATTTGCTTTTTTTATATTTTTATCATTGGATCACAGTTTAGCTCTCATTGATAGCAAAGTATGATCACATAATTACATGAATAATATGAGTTGCCAGAGAAAAGAATATTTATATTGCACTTTGTTTTGCATTTATGTTTTCAACATAGTCATTATTATTTTGTTCTAATGACCATTTTTGTAATAATTACTATGTATTTTTGGTTCATCCAACAGAACTTGTTAGGTAATTGTATCTTCATCCAATATTATATCTTTGTATTACACCATGGAAATGAATATCCGCCATTTCGCATGAGAGAATCATTATTTACAGGTAAGGTATATATTTGAAACCAGATTTCAGATTATATTTAATAAAAACATTTTTCCTTTCCAATATAATGCAAATAATAATCCGAACTATCTTCTTCAGAGTAAATTGGAGATATGAACATTACATAATTGCGACTATGCATTTAGGTCATTGGTGGCACAAAATTGCTATTTTTTTACTGATGTCAATTATATTATGGCACTCAAGTATAAATGAAGTGATAGATTAATTTAATGCGAACTAAAAAGCTGATTGCAACAGCTATTGGCATCACTGATCTCCATGGAAGCAATACTGATTCATTTGCCCACATCATTTTCTTCATGATCTCCATCACCGAAAATAATCATGGTATGTTTTCTGATATGCCTGCTATCAAACATACACTTGAACATGACAATATGTAAATTTATAAACACCATTATTAACATTATGAAAAAAAAACAGAAAGGCAATAATATTTATGGCTTTAATATTATAAATTGCCATGAGAATTATACTCTTTTTAGGTTAACATCCAAGGAAATGTATGTTTGAGTATACTTCCCATTGGAAAGCAATCTGATATACTCTGTAGCATTTATATATTTTCTTGCCTGATAGAACAAGAGTTAATAATTTGATTATGTTCAAACCATACCTTTATAATTGTATACAAATAGCATTTGTCAATGGCGAGAGTTGCCATGGGTATATTTTTCTTCATGGTATCTCTCAGGGGTTAGTCCTAGGCCCACTGCTATTTTTAATCAGATGCATGATTTTTTAAAATGTTCATGGTAGTTCCCTAGTATAAGCTGATCATGTTACATTGTTTTATATTGACAAGGAACTTGATGTGCCCGGAAAACTCATTCCTTAAAAGCACTCCAGGGCACATCAACTTGGTTCACAGCAAATGGTTTTGTGATGAATGAGAGTAAAACTCAATACTAATCAGCCTTAAAAATGGATGTTAAGATGGCATGTCAGTAAGGCTATTGGGCTCCCATAATGATTCCAAATGGATGTATAAGGTACATATATCCACTATTTCCAATACCCTATCCTATTTATCTTTTTAGAAAGCTCAAGACTAGATTACCACATTTTAGATTTTAGAATTTTAGAAAGACTAGATTACCACATTTTGAATCTATTTTGCTTTTCTCCAGAGCAGGCTAGTCATGGCAATGACATGGGAACTGTTTTGTGATTACAGAAAAATGTTGTGAGGATTTTACCTGATGTCGATTCAAATAATCAGTTAACTCAGACTGACTGACTGTAATATATTTGTATATGTTAAACGACTTGGCCCTAACAAAGACAAGTATTGTTAATTATAATAAGAGGAATGACATCCACAATTACCATAAGAGCAAGAGTAATTGCATTGACCTACCCTTCTGTAGAGTAAATAAAACATTGAAGCTGCATTATATAATGGGCATAGCATTATTTAACAAGTTGTCAGTTGATTTACAAAATGAACCATTACCAAGGTTTAAAAGTAAATTAAATACACGACTCAAATGCAATACTTTTTGTACTACATAAATAAGGTTTGGAATTAAACCAATTGCTATAAGAGAAGAAACTTATATGTGTAACACTTTCTCTGTACACCTTTTTAACAAGGCCTGAAGTTTTTGCAATACTTCTATGACCAATAAAATTAGTATAAATAGTATCAGCTGCTAATCTATAAGAGCCAGTCACTCTCCAACTGACCTCTGACTTGCTGCTCCAGCTGCATTATCACCTCTACAGCCATATTAAGAATCCCAAGCTTGGTCTGCGGCTTATCTGTCTTTAAGTGCTGCATACACATACGACCTAACTCCTTCAAGGCTTCATTAATGTCTCTGATTCTTATCCTGAAATACACAAGAGAAATGATTTCTCTAATAAGTAATGAATATTTAATAAAAATAAAAAAGAAAAGACAATGGCACAAATATTTCAGAAAATGTTTTTAAAACAATAAGCCATTTGAGACATTTGGAAGACACTCACTGTTTAATAATAAGACATAATATAATAAGATTATTTATTATAATATAAATAATAAAATAAGCATAAGACATTTGTAAGTCTCTCAATATTTTGAGTGAGATAAAAATGTTTTCATGATACGAAAGGTGGCAAAACAATAAATAAGGAGTTATTTAGTGCAAAATAATTAAAAATAATCACTTAAAATTATCAATTTAAAAAATTCAAAATTTAATTGAAGCAGTGTAAAATGCTGAAAACTTTGTGTGTCCATGTCTCACCTTTCTCTTGCATTGTTGGCCTGTCTCCTCTCTTTCTCCCTCTGCGCCTTAGTGTCTGGGTCCTCCTCCTCATCGGCACTGGAGCAACTACAGTAAGGGGCACAACGGCTACCGGTGAGTATGCACTTTCTAATTACACTAAACACCATGTGACAACAATTCTGAGGACATATCTACAGAATGTTTTTCTTTGATTTTTGGAGTTAAAGTCATAAAATACAATGCAATCATACTGGATGACAGTGGTATGCACTGATGAATGGGCATGAAGTTCAAATTAACCATGATAAAAATATATTTAATTTACGCCAATTTCCAATCAAAAAACATAATGATAGAAATCATCACACAAATGTTGGCCAGGAAAATTTATTTGAGTTCAAGTTAAGTCATTCATAGGTAATAACATCTTGCACTGCCACTGAATTAAACAAAATACAATGCAAACCACTGAGTTCTGGGAAAAATTACATGCAGACACCAATGGCATGAGATAAATTCATTCTCATGAAACATTTTCTGGTAGTTAAAGGTCACCAATGATAAGAAGTGAATATGGTACCATTAAATCCCTTAGCCTCCATAGATACAGTTACATCATATAAATAAATCAGTATTAACCCTTATACTACCATCAGGCCAATCTATCAGCCCTCGCTGGTTGTGTGAAAACTGCCTGGGCTATAATCTATTGGCCCACTTTGTTTACTTTGAGTAATGTGTATTAATAACTAAATAGAAAATAAACAAGTGATATTAATAAACAATAGAGAAAAACTCCAAATATATCGTCAACATTCATAAATATGAACATCATTAACATTTAAGTTTAAGTATTTAAATAAATGTGAAATAAAGATTCTTACAAATTTCATGGTAATGGGTTTGAAAATCTTGGAAGATTCTACCTGCCAGGACCTGGCAGCAAAAAGGGTTAAAAACTTTATGCCATTAACACAAAGAATAAGGGCACAGATGACAAAGGCAATATGCCATTGAATTGATTTTTTGGTGAAGAAAATGAACAAATTTATTTTCTTTATTCTGTTCACAATGACCTTATATAGGGTAATTTCCTAAAACATTTTAATTGCCAAAATCCTATATATGTAGCATCAGAATGTTAAATCTGAGCCACTATACTGAAAGATGATAAAATTATTTTTTTTAGAATTCAAAATTGAAAAATTGCAGCAGTAAAACATGAGAGGGAACTAAAAATCCTGAGACCATGTGACATCATGTGAGGAAGCTCACATGACCACAGGAATTGAATGCTGCTTCAGCCCCATCACTCCATGAAAACATACTACAAAGATTTCTACACAAAGCTTAGAAAGGGAAATCACCTTAAATTATGTGTAACACATTGTGCTGTAATACTTTAAATTTTCCAGTTAAGTTATTAAAAAAAACAGGCGTGACTATCCATTCCGAATTCTATTTTAAAGATTTTCTCTGACACTTAATAATATTCTATCCTGCACTGGACCCATTCCTAAGCATTTTTCTGGCATCATCAACGGGAGAATACGAGTGTTTTCAAATGATTTAAACCCAACCTGCATAGAAAAAATATGTGAATATCTCAAGCTTCAAATATGTTGAATCTCTGCCATATAACCTGTCAGCAGAGAATACTGTGTTAGATAAAGCATTCATCAGTGAAGGCAGACATTAGATAAAGCATTCACCAGTGAAGGCAGACATTAGATAAAGCATTCACCAGTGGTAGAAGTAATGTTCATCGAAAGAGGAGACCCAAGGTCTCAATAATATCCTATTTTAAAAATAAATGAAATTTAAATTGACCTTTCACTCACATGGGAATGTCTCGAATGTTTATGATATAGATGTACCTTTGTGCTCACCCTCCAAAAAGGTCTTTGAGGAAATATGTCTGTGTCCCTGTCACCACTATTAATCCCGTGTTAATGAGCAAGTGAAAAAGTGGGTCCTTAGAAATTCATTTACAAGTTTTATGCAAATTAATTCAATATGTCAACTAACTTTTAATGCCCCAACTATTGACCTCCATACTCTGGGCAAACTAATAAAAATAACATTTTGAGTTTTTTTATATCTGTTCCACAACCCATAGTTTTGCCCTTCAATGAAATTATTACGACCAATGCCCAACTTGGCATTGATACTTACTACCTCCTAGAGCGTTTGCTCCCTTTATGGCCCCCAGCTGCAGCACCAATGTTTCCAGAGGCATTTGAAGACGATGAGGATGATGTGGTTGTCGCAACAGCAGAGCCTGAAATGATTCCAACACCTGATGAGGCAACTGCTGCCAAGTCTCCAGAAGCACTCCCAGCAACGGTAACTTTAGTATCCATTGTACTGCTACCGCCTTCCGATGGCTCCTTTCGCTTCTCTGTTCATAGAAAATAATCAGCAGTCTATTATGAGGGACATGTACATGTAAGTCTTTAAAAATTGAAAAATTGCATTGCATCCAAGAATTAATTACACTAGCAGATGTTTCTGCTCATCTGATGTGAAATGGGAGACCATATAAGGTGAGAGGATTTTAAAAAGTTTCACCATAATGTTTGCATGCACAGCAGTTCTACATATTTAACAGTTTCAACTAAGGAAGGGTCTGTTCTAGTAACCAGTCTAGGCACCACTTTTTCTTGTGCTTTAGTTCCAGTACAGTATCGAGAACCAGTTGTAAGAAATCAGTAATCCAGAGTGGTGAGAATTAATTTTACACCCATACCCACAGTGCATGGTGGCTACTAAGGATGGCCAATTCCATGTGAATGATTCTTCCATTTTATTCATTGCTGAAATTACCACTTTTCAATAGCCATTACCAAGAAAATCTAAAAAAAATTCTTCATCTGTTGACTTTACTCCCTAAAATTTTATTTATTTTTGATCTTCATAAATGTAATGAATGATGATTTCACCAGATGACATATTGTGAACCTAAAAGGGGTCTAATCAAAAAGTTCCAGGGCTGTTTGAGTTACATAGAAACCAGTCATCGTAGTACCATGTGGTTAGCAACACTGTTTTGAACATAACCTCACTAGTAACCAGCTAAATTGCGATTAGTAACCATCTGTTTGTTGATTATTTTTATGCCAACTCATTGCAGAGGTACGGTTGTTTTTGTCAAAGCATTTTGTGCACTTGACAATTTTGTGATGAGTCCCATTGAAGAGCAACATGCTAGCATCAAGTTTTGGGTGCAGTTGGGGAAATTGTTCACAGAAACTTTTCAAATAATGCAAACTCCTTGCAGGCATGAAGTTTAGAGTAGGTCAAGGTGACATGAATGGTATAAAAGGTTCAAGGAACTCCAGCAATCATTCAGAGATGACAATCATTCTGAAGAATAGTGCAACATTGCAACACTGCAATTGAGCACGAACATTTAAAAGCATTTTAGAGTATCCTACTAAGAATTTTAATGAGACCAAAATATTTGCATTATCTATTATTTCGGCAAAGCCTATAGCAGTCACTGCAGCCTATTTAGGAAAAACTTAGCCAGATTATTCTTTAAATTTAGCCTCTGTCAAAAACAATGAAACTTCATTGATATTTAATTTTAAATCCAAACCAAAAGCTTTAGCTATATTTATCATAAATAATTTAAAACATACTGAAAATGCTGTTGTGATTTACTTTATCCCCATTTAAGTGTTGATTAGGGCTATACCTATGTGTAAATACTTGAAATATTTCATCCTAGAACACCCTGTGCTAGGTGAAGTCTTTTCCTTTGCAATTTAAGCCAACAGTTCACCACAGACAAATGCAGGTACAAATTCCATATGGTTAGTTTTATTCTCTTTTGAGATCATTCCCTTGGTCTATGAAGCATTATTTTTAAATGAGGCCTATCCTGGGATCTAGACTTCTCGAGTTGAAGAATGACCAATTTTCAGCTTAAAAACAAACAGCACAATACTAACATTAAAAACAACCTGACTTCTGCAAGCATTGAGCACCTGAACAGGGCTCTCAAAAGTGGC
>LYUA01000254.1:270970-282278 GCA_002093875.1 Calopteryx splendens | reverse complement strand
AACCTTACTTTTGGATCAACCCTCATATATAACACTCTCCGATAAATCATTCTAGCACACAATACCAAACCAAAATCAGCACACACAAATGCACATACATGGCCAGAGTAAATTCATCATGCCTATAAATTATATCATAACTTGAAAACAACCTACTGTAATTCTGGTTCAATACTTACTTCCTATTAACTTCAACTCATCTAAGGCATTAACTACTTCAAAGAGGGCATTTTGTAAAATTATTTATTAGGGATGATAAGTAACAAATATATTCATTAATGACATTTCACATAATTTAATTCAAATTTAAAAATGCTAACATTTAAATGAACAGAAATAAATTTTTGAGCTGTATTACCTCTGCATGGTCCCTGAGAAATCCTATTGCATCATCTAACCTTTGCTGTTCTGGTGCTGTCTGCTGGATCAAATGCATAACCAGAAAGGACAAAAATACAAGTAAAATAAAATATTTACAAAATGCATAAATTAGTAACAATAACAATAATAAAACCATGCAAAAAAAGAGCAAATAGAGTAATAAAACATAGAGGTGATTTGGAGTGTTTGTAGACCTATTAAAGGCAACTAAAATGCTTCAAAATACAACCAGAGAACAGGCAGATGATATTTAATCTCTTAAATACCATTTAAAATACACTTATGACAAAAATCAATGTTTGGAAAGAAATTGAACTTTAACCACTGTATTATCATTGGTATTTTGCATGACAGGATAATTAATATTGTTTAAATAAGTAAGACTGGGAATAAGCAACTATTACTTAGTCCAAAAGTTAGTATTAAGTTCTATGCAGCTTCTTTTTACATAGAAACTGCAAAAATCTGATTCTTAGAAGCACATTTCCAAACACTGACAAAAACCATAAGCCTACATTGAGGGGAAAAATTTCCAAGCATTTTCTGCACAAATATATAAATTAATTTCATGTATCTGCATTTCTTAAGAAACAGTTACTCTTCAGTGAATCACTTAAATTCCCCTTCACTTTGAAAGCTACAGGAAAACCAAATAAAATTTTTTTAAATCATGTCATACATTTAATTCAAACAAAATTAAGTTCTTAGTGCCAGTTAAAATAATATAGTGATAATATCAAATTTAAAATAATGCAGAAATAAAACAATTAAACACAGTGCAGTATCAAAATATTTAAACGAACAAGTGTAATAATTTTATGTAATAATAAGTAATACGTGAAATTTAAGTAATTATAAATGCACTTAAATAGGTCACTGAATCATTACATACAAATGAAAGAAAACTGAGTTATTGGTGATTTTATGAAGTTTTTCAAAATTAAATAAGCAACAAGTATTCACAAAATATGCACATCAAAACTTGAAATAAAAACTAATGAAGTAATGGTTTCAAAATTATATACAGACAGGGAGATGAGGGAACCTCAAGAATGCAGTTTTCAATCAAAATAGAATGAAAGAATAGTCGTGCATGTTTAAAATCAATGAAAATAAACACCACACAAAAACATACAAACAAACTGATGCCAAATGACAAATTTTGTTTACCACAGGTTTGAGTAATCACAAGCAACAAAATCTAAGTACAGCTCAACTCCAGTGCAACTGATAAGGCTTAAAAAGACTGACCTCATACAATCAAGTTCACATAGTTATCCTTGACCCTTCTTCACTATACCAACACGAAAACAATTCACCAGAGAGCTCCACATTAATCATGAGTACTGGAAGTTCAAAAGACCAACAAAGCCAAACAGTTTTTTTTCTAGGGGAATACACTGTGATGGGAAGGCGTGCTCAAGATTAGTGGAAATGGACATTTACCATGTGCAGACCCCTTTCCGAATAGTGTGGAGAGGTGGGGTCAGGAGTTGAGGGAGCCACCTGAGCACCTCCCCCCGATGATGACTGAGGCGGCTGTACGACCACCCCACCCGTCGAGGCTGTGCTGCCTGAAGGGCCCGTCAGGGGCCATGGGGGCTGCGTGATCACCGTGAGTGGGGGGGGCGGAGAGCTGACAGGGGTCGAAGGGCTTGAACTGTAGCTGCTGGCACTTTGATCCGTTGGATAGATCTAGAGGGGCGGGGCAATTCGGTTTCTCAAATCAATCATTCACCACCACCATAAATAAAGATATCAATCAACAGTTTATGCAATGATATGACACCTAACCCATGGTGCAAGTGCCAGCTTTTATGTACACATTCAATTAGTTAATAAATGGCTATACAATGGAGAAAAATTAGCATTGAATTATTAACTGCTTTTATATCAACCAGTACACTGAATAATTTTAATTTTCATGAAAGAGAAAGAAATTTATCCAGCACTTTATGCTAAAAGCAATTTTTCCAGCTGTGTCAAGATTAAATCATGCATCAATCATGCAAAAGTGTCAGCAGAGATAACTACTGTGGCTGAGAATTCAACTTAATAGATTTTACAATTAATGTGCTTAGTTTTATCAGATTCTTACCCCATATTTACTATCATAAATTTGTTAAATAATTTTCCTTCCCATAAATACATGCTTTAAATGAATGTCTTATGTTCTGGTGCATCTTATGCAGGTAGAATGTGGAACTTTCTACACGAGGAGGGAAATTTAGATGAATTTACTTTTACAAGAGGGAAATAAAGGAAACTAAAAACGCCCTTTGAGATGCGGATATGGTAAAGTATGGTAAGATGAGTGTGGACA
Organism: Calopteryx splendens; assembly: GCA_002093875.1. NCBI lineage: Eukaryota > Metazoa > Arthropoda > Insecta > Odonata > Calopterygidae > Calopteryx > Calopteryx splendens. The sequence goes on along the minus strand of LYUA01000254.1, from coordinate 279,574 downwards.
AAGACAAACAAAAAAGTGTCATTAGGATGAATGAACAGGTAACAACCAAAAAATGGTTCTCTTTTCATGAGAAACTGACAAAAATGCCATTTTGTAGAACAAATTAGTATACCTGCAAACAGCTTTTTTTTTATTTTAACAGTTGAAATGCCTAAATTTTTTCTGCCTTAAGTTTTTAATTTTCAAGATCATATGTAAAGATGTTACGGCTAGTGGTCACTAGTATTTGGTGATTAGCTTCAAAGCAAGTTGGTGAAGGATATCAGATGACAAATGACATCATTCTGGAGGTCTATATTTACATCACATAGTAATTTGATTATTTCCAACAAAGACTGCTTTTTAACTCAATCATCAGACATTTATTATCATAATTGTGCAAAATGCAATAATTCAGTGCATTATGGGAGAAGACATTTGCTACAGTTATGTGAAAGTATTCTTTTGAAAAATTAATGCGCATGAAAATTATATCATAAACATCACAAAAGACGTTAAGACTTAAGAATACTGTAAATTCTATACTAATCATGTGATAATGGCTTATTTTGGCATGTTAAATGTCAATAATAACTAATTGATGCTGCCTGAGGTTTTTAAGTTATTTCAATATTATATAAAATATCTTGTGGATATAATTGAATAAGAAAATTCTTTTAATGGATCATACTTAAAAATAAATAACTTATCAAGTGCTTCGCATTTTACAATTATAAATCAGCTTAAAAGAATCAACAATTACATCAGTCGAGGTGGTGTGGATTGAGTTAGGTGTTGTGAAACAAAGATTTTAATAAAAAGTAATACAGAGCATCTTTCCCATCTTCAGGTGGAGAGATAGAGTGCATATACAGGGAGTATACAGAATAACAGATAAGGAAGGAGCATTATGGAGCTTAACATTGAGACAAACAACAAAAACATATTAACTCATTAATTTTATATATCATTTAAGTCATGGACTCAATGAAAAAAAGTATAGTGAAGTAATTTTTCCTATGCTCTTACCTAAGAGAAAAATCACAGGAAGTGGGTAAATCAGAAAATTGGAGAATTTTTAAAAATTGTAATCCCGAGAAGTTGGATACTTCGTTTTTGGGTTCTTTTTCCATTTTATACACAAATTTACATGAGATGAAAAGATACTGCGATGAGATGGGGTAGAGAGAGAGAGTAATTTTCACTCCACGTTACAAATCACCACGCTAGTGAAACACTAACTATCATTAAATGAATGCCAAGTACTATTTGCCAGGCTAATGAAACATAAATTATCATTAAATGAATTTTATGTGTTGTTGTTCTGAAAGGTTCACTTGAAATTAAGCATTATAATGGTAGGAATAACTGGGTTTCACATATGTAATCAAAGGATTGGTTTTTTACTTCCCTTTGTAGTATTTTCTGACATCCATACACCTTGATTGAAAGTTATTCAAAAGATTTAAGCAGAAGTAATAAATTAACTTGCAACACAACTCTTTCATAAATTTTAACTGATTCAGAAGATAATTTGATTTAACCCATTTTTTTTAATGATACCTATTTAGGAAGAAACTCTTGAATTTCATTTTTTCTGTCCCTCTATCAAGTCAATACAATGAAAATACACTACACTTGGTGTTTTCTACTAGAATTATCCTTTGGCACAATAGGACATATAAAAAGCTATGAATTTTGATTGTCCACGGCGTACCTCATTTAAAGTTTCCAACAATAAAACGATACAACATGAGTTCCCAGGGTGTACAATTATTTTAACTTATAAGTCATCACTTTTAATTGTTATCCCTAGCAAAAACCTTTTTACAACAATTTTGTGACTTCTAACGAAAAATTTCTTTACGAAATTCCCAGACTCTTCCCTGATCCCCCAGTCATGGTTAATTCCCTGAATTTTTTGCAGACTGGCCACCCTGTCTTAATCTGTTATTTCATTAGGGTTATGGGTCATTGTTAAAGCAACTGGTAACAAACGAATACATTCAGTCCATGAATTAAAGCTTACTTCCAATGAACCTAACAGTGCCACCTTAATATGGTTACTCACAGAAGCCAAAGCCTTTCCTAAAGTATCTCCAGGAGTTTGGGCAGGATGGGGCGCAGAAGCTGAGGATGAAGAAGCAGGGCTGTGGCCAGGGCCATAGAGGGCTTGTGCCGGGCTGGCTGTGGGGACGGAGGCAGCAGTGGCAGCTGATGGGGCAGGAGGTGGGGGCCCTTGGGGCACTACAGGAACTGCCACAGGGCCCGGGGGTGCACCTGATCCACTTCCTCCACGGAACGTGGACATGGGTGGAAGACCAGGGGCAAGAAGGGAGGGATCATGCCCTGTCGGAGACATGGCACCATATCCCTGCAAACAAAAACAAACAATAACTACCATATGTAGCACACCCCAGGGAGCCAACGATTAGTTAATGCTTTCCCATCACCGCTGCACAAATTTTCCATGCCAAAATGTTATATAAACCATAATGAAGAGCAGAGTATTGAACTTTACAAATTATTATTTCAGTTGAGATACCAGGGTGTCTACCAAAGTGGAGAAATAAAATTCTTATCTTTTTCCAGGCTGGCTAATTAAATTTCAAAGATAAAACCTTGAACTCATTTATGAACAATGACATAAAGAGAGATATATGATTACTATTAACTTCATCAAATAAGCAGTAAATTCAGAAAAATATCAATATCTAAAATGAAGAAGAATAATACACTATTAATGAGTCTAAGTTTGCATAACTGTAAAAATATTCTTAAAAAATTATAATGATTTTGGCACTAAAGCACAGGCACACACATATTCGCTAACAATAGTCGTAAAAGTACAAATTTGTCACATATTCTGATAAACATGTAGAGAACAAACAGATGATGATGTGTCATGTAACCACTTATCTCTACTACAGTGTTTCAAAAAGGAAACCCAATATATTTACATAATTTATCAATTATGATACATCAATTATCCCTTATTTTTAACCATTTATTAAGTGCATTTAGCATTTTTATCAACCATTTTTTAGACTATAATACACCATATAATTTAATTTTGATCAACAAAAAAGGATATTATAAATTTTTTTTAAATTCCATGTTGTTCACCAATTCCATCTAATTCCAGGTTTTCAAGGTAAAAAAAATCCAGTCTTTTTCCCAGTTTTAAAGGTTGGTAGACACCCTGGATATTACTACTAACTGCAGGAGGGTTCTATATGAAAAGACTCCAATATAAATAGTTTGCTCCTCCAAATAATTTGTCAGAAAAAAGAGTTAATTCTATATGATTTCAGTTTTTACTACCCGATCCAATGTTTTTTTCAAGGACGATCAATGGTTCCTAGTATGAAGACATTTCTGTACTCATAACCATGTGCTCATGCTCAAAATTCAAATACCACAGTATATTGAACAAAATATCGAACAAAAATATTCAACTACCACGAGTGAATAAATACAGAGAAACCTAGAGGATATAAGGAGTGCTCATGATGGATTTCAAACCTGCGATTTTTCACTTCACATTTCCAAGCTATTGACATTGAAAATGTAACAGAGGATGATAACAATAAATATAACTTTATTTAATATTTTTTTCTAACAGGCTTATGCATGCAATTAACATGTAACTGGACAAACAGTGACTGTTTCATCAGCGCTGCTTAAATCAATCAATGCAAAATTATTCACTCTTCCAACAATTTAGCAAAATTTATACAAAATGACTTCTCTAAAAGCTTGCAAAAAATTAGCTCCCAACATTTTGATCAAATCATCCATAAAAATTCACCTCATTTCTCTGACATGGTATTATAATTAATTTAGGTCCAATTATAACTATTTCAACATAACTCATATTACCCTGAAAAGTCAATAGTTCTACTTCAGGCAATCACACAGGGAACGATGAAAAAAGTATGTGTAATTGAAAAACTATGATTGCAATGTAATTCAGAAGCATGATTTCAACATACCATAGGATCATGCGTTAGATGCATTGAAGGATGGTATCCACTGCTGGCACCCATTCCAGCCACAGGTGAGGCGTAACCTCCGTAGGAAGCCCCCGGAGGTGGATGGGGGGGAATAGGTGGAGGGCCTGCAGGATGAAGCTGTCCACCGCCACCAGACCATGGATCATTTCCACCACCACCTTCTATGAAGAGGGAAAAAATATGCAATTTAATACAACACTTAAAAACACTGTTTAAAACATTAGGGAACTAACTATTTTCCGAGGCCAAAAAGAGGGCAAAAAAATCACCAAAGTCACCAAAATATGGGTTGAGTTTTCTTGCCTGGTACAATTTTTATGGTGAACTTCAATGTTGAATACATGTTGATGATAATTCCACAAGCCATTGCTGACATTACAGAAGGACAAAAGCTTATAGAACAATATCAGCATGTATATTGATGTCAAATGTCAGTTGATCTAAACACATTATTGAATGCTGAAGATGTTCTACTCCACTGATGGCCAAATAAATCAGTCATTGACGATATTAAAGTCATATGATGCATGCAACATGTTCGTTGATAGTGAATTAAATCCATTATCATACAACTCTACTATTTTGTCTCTAGGGATACTCAAATTTATGTAAAAATGGACCCATTTTTGCATGAAACTTCTCCTTTTGGATTGTTGAAAACACATCCAATATTAAAAATTCTTCCTGAAAAACCCCTATTTTCAAGAAAACTATGAAATTAAATCATAAAATATAATTTATATCTTTTTAAACTGAAACTAATTCAGCACTCCACCCTCCCTTATTTCCTTCTAATTCCCAACTCATATATGCCATCTTTATCATCTCTCTCTTCCATTTTCAAGGCTTGATAACATTATAGAATTAAGCCAATTACGAATTGCAAATAAATTTTCAGAAAAAAGAGATGTTGCTTGGAAAACTCAAGATATAAAATATACATGTTCTCTTGTTCAATGCTTGGCATCTGAATTACATTGCATGCATAAAATTTAAATCATTAACTCTAAGTAGGTTTACTAAGCTAGTTAGGTTAGCTACGCACTAGGTAGTTATAATTATCTAAAACAAAACCATATTTTCAAATTGCTATTATAAGTTATAATACAGCAAAGGTGAAACCAAAAATTAATGTGCCCAAATTGATAAAATCCTCAAATATATGTACTTTATTTTACGGTCCAAACTTTCTCCATTTAAATCAATTCTCTAAGAATCTCAAATTTACTTTTCTGAATCCGGACTTCACTTAAAATTTTGCCCCCATCCCAAGGATATCACAGCCTGCCAAGAATACATACAAGAAGAAAATGGCATCCCTTTCAAAAGAGGATGGAGCAAAGGAAAGGTAATGATCAGTGAGGATATTTGGTTTGTCTTTCATCTACCCTAAATATCAGCCTGTATAATGTCTGCCTGTAACCAGCACATTACTCTCTCCATACTTATTTTATTTTGAAAAGTAATATTAAGTAACAGTTAATAAACAGCAGTATTTCAATGGAAGCAAAATCCATATATAACATGAACAATTCATTAAGCAAACAGGAGAAGAACATTAAAGACTAAGCATGAAATTTCCTATATTTTCAAGAGGAAATCCAAGCATGATTAATGCTTTTATTTTCCCATGCATCATAATGAGGAGAAAAAACTAAGCAAAGAGAATTACTGTTGCAATTATATGGCAGGAAGAAAAGTTATTAGTTTCCTGGTGATCATCCATCATAGATGGAAGTTAAGTGTATTCTGATGGTAGCATTGCTGTTCATTCATTATGCTTTTTTTTACAAAAATAGGTTAATATATCCATGTTCATAAATGGTTTATTAAATAATGTGAACTATTAGTGAAGGAAAACCACTATTAGAAGAAAGTAATGTGATGGGTTCACATAAGATTTTTCAACTTGAGGAAATCTTTTTCCTCGAGAGCCTTAAATTTCCTCACTCTCATATCCAATGAAATATTTTTCTTGATGGCCAATTGATGAATTAAGCATTTAATACTGCTAAACTTGAGACTTTTATTTTGCCTTAGCCACCCCATCTAAAATTCAAGCAGTGCAATGTTCTGGCAACTTAGGGGGAAACAAAACGGAGGCACAGGGAAGGGAACTGTCCCCCTTACAAGATATCACCTGCATGAAGACTTGTGATTGACAACTTTAGTGTGAGCTCTACCCTAACCAATGAAAATCAACCTTTGGTTTCATTGCTGGAATGATGATGCAAGAATAATGTAGAATTAAGGAAGCATAATTGTTTTTTTCTCTCTTAGCAAACCAGATGTAATAACTTCACTCCAGTGTCCCAATCAAATCATCACATTTACTCAATAATGTTCTAAGAGAGTAGGAGAAGTGGAGTGAAAATCACCTGTCTTTTGCTCACGATTCAAAGGTGAATCTCCTAACTATGTTTAATAAGAATAAGGTTCAAGCTCCCTTCAATAGTAGGCAAATATTTTAATGGTAAACTTAGCTACCTCGTTAAATTAAATGTCCATATGCTGCATTCAAAGTTCAATACTGAGAATGGCGAGTCATAATTTTTTAGAAAAAACTTTCAAGTAATTTATATGCAGTATTCATTTGGTAAAATGGAAATTGTCTCAGGTTGGTTCTGAGGTTTCTGTGGCATTTTGATTAAGCTGCTCGGCTTTTGGATGACCCTTTGCAGGTCCGAGTCTCAATGGGCAGCTGAGTCATCCAATGAATCTGATTGATTAGTCAGAACCCTCGCAGCCACTTCTGGTCTGAAGACACCAGAGGATGGCTGGAGAAAAAAAGAGGTTGAAAGCAGTCACTGTAATGTGGAGGGTCAGCCAAAAGCTGAGCAGCTTAAAAAAAAATGAAAAATTTTGAAATTAAATAATGTGGTACTAAACTTGAAAAAAAAATACATAAACCGGCCTACAATTACAAAGTTGAAGGTTTTCAGTAAAATCCTAGGATGTAGCCATAACACTGGATTTATTTTGTAGAAACAAAATGCCGTGTACTTGGTGCCATCTTGAACAATGTAGCATTTTTTAGTTGCATGCTTGAAAAAATTAGAAATATTATAGTGAAAGAGACACTATCTTTTTCATAAGCCTTCACATTGAACATACTAAAAGCATTCAAAATCCAAGTCAGAATCCATTAATTCAATAACTGAACACAATAAAGATAAAAGCCATATAGTTTATGAATAACTACTTTAAAAGAACACAAGTTGTCACCAAATTACTACAAAATCTTGAATATGAAACCCTGGGAACTCCAAGACTCAATTTTCAATTAGACCTATTGTTAAGGTTAAATTAAATAAATTTAATGTGATAAATTTAATTTTATAAATTAAATGTGATTTTACGTGAAAAATTTGGAAATAATCAAAGTCCACCTTACATTGGAGGTCATAAAACTGAGGAAAATTAATAGAGAGAGACTGTTGATAAGACAATTTCATTATTTTTTTCTCAACCTCCACCTCATGTGGTAGTCCAGTAGATAGAGCACTAGGCTAATGAGTAGAGGGCTCAGACTTGTTTCTGTTATAGAAACTCTCACAATTTGTTTTACTAAACACTTTCACACTTGCTGACTCCTCTCCTTTCACTGATACCATTCACAACTATAACACATGCTATTCATGATTTTTTAAACCATTCTATATCTGCTCTAAACATGTAAGTACATATCACCAAACCCTGTCAAATTGTCCAAGTAGAGTAGTTTCCATCTAAGAAATATACATATGCCAAGCAATTACAACTCAATCTCTGCTTATGTTCCAACAAATTATCCATAATGGCAATCTAACAGGTCCATTCTACATATGTCCTATTTTTTCACTTCAAATTCACTCCCTGGTGTATGTGACTAATACTAATCTCTAAATATCCTGTTTCTTTTTCCACATCACTATATATATCTACAACACAAGAACCCTCAACACTGGAGTCCTAGGTTTGGCAAAAATCCAATTTCTCCTACTTGAATAAATGTAAAACTATTTGCTATCCTGCAAAGGATTGCATGTGGATTACATATTTGAAAATTTTTAGTTAAGAAATACAAAATTATTTAAAAAATGTACTTTTACACTAAAATAAGCAAAAAAATATCAACTACATACTGTGCTGTTTTAAATACTGTTATGAATTCATGGTTGAAATAAGCATAAAATGTCCTTTACTATAAAATGAAGACTATATTCCATAGTTGAATTACTTATTCAGATACCAATTTTTAATTTCAAATTAGAGCACACTTTATCTCTCCTGCTATGACTCTGTGCCAAAAATTAAGTTACTCAGATTGCCAAACATTAAGGCACTCAGAGTTTATCAACATTTCCAAATACATGCTAAATGTATACACCTTTCTCATGGTCAATAAGATGATCCCTGAAGCTACCCAAAGAATATTCCACTCAAACCAGTAACAGCAACAAACTTCTGCTGATATATGCCACTTGGTGTGTGTTTCAGCTGCCAATCTGCTAAGCAGCATCTTCCTGAGTTCATGTTAAGGGGTTAAGTTTGCCTGCATTATGCATGCATATGCATAATGGATGTAATTCTTTTGGACGAGGTCTTTGTAATTTGTTATTACTTTTTG
>LYUA01000254.1:232798-243580 GCA_002093875.1 Calopteryx splendens | reverse complement strand
GGGGGGGGGGGGTGAGAAAGGGGCAACCGTGGTGATCGAACCGCTTCGGGAAGGCGAATGTGTCGCAGCAAATCAAAACGTGGGAGGGGATCGCGCTCCTGCAATGCGCCTGGCTACCTGTTGCTCGCTAACGAGGTCCATCCATTCACTCGCCAGGGCCAAAAAGAGTCCATACAACAAGTACCAACCCCCACCAGTAGGATAAAGCGTTCCTTCCGCAACAAGAGCCACAAATACAAGCTGCACATCGATCAGATGCCTTCGAAGGTCACTTAGAAACGGATGTGAGATTAGTGATGAACACTCGCAACAACGTCACAGTTATAAAATGCCACATCGGGGAAAAAAACTTTCCTATTCCAAACACCTACATTCGTTACAACACCATACTCTACAACTCTCCACGTGGGCACATGGGAGGAGGAGTTAGAGGGTAGTCATTAATTATGTTCTCATAGCGATTTTGAAGTTCTCGAAAGTGGTAGATGAGTTTTATTATTGAGTTCAATTACTTTTATTAATTATTATATATTTAAACGATTATTTTGTACATGGATTTAGCGGCCCAAAATTGTAAAAGTGGCAACGCACGAGTAGGTATCTACGTAGGAATCCTTTACTTGGATCATACCCAAATATAACTTTTAATATTTTAAACAATTCTTCTTCACAATTCAACAAATTCAACTTCTAGGAAAGTAACACTGGAATTGAAAGCATCTAATGAAGTATACATTTTTTAGAAAAGTGTTAACATATATCGCTTTCTTTGGACAATCATCTCGTGATATATCCAAAGAAAAGGTTCTTTGCGTGTAAATGTTAAAGAAAAGATTAATTTCGATTATTTTTCGGTTTTACCATATTTCTTTGAAATTTGTGTTATTTTCAGCAAATAACAGTTTAGATCAAATAAAATGAAACCATTTTTCCCCACAAAGCCAACTATAAACCTTAGAAAGACTGATCTTTTCTTACACTATGCACAAAATAAAGAACGTGCACTTCCGTTTCATCTGCTCATCTTACGCTGAATGAGGTCACAAACCAGTATAAAAATGTCCTTATCCGGGGAAACAGATGGCTATGGAATTGGTATCGAGAAGTTACATTTGGCCTTTCCAGGATTAGGATCTCCTGTCTCCAGCGAAAAATAAATAAAATATTTGTAGTTATATGGCACAAAATCGCGAAATAGGACAGGATAGAAGTAAGATTTTGCGTTCACCCAAGCTCTGTGTACCATTTTCAGGGTTAGCGGTCATCCTGGGAAATCACAGGCGGTAAAAGGAAAAGAGCTGGCCACCTGATGTGTGAATTTCACACGCCGGACTTAGTATTGTGTGAGCTACTCACCTACCAAACCAACCTTCGGGTTCATTACTGTGATGATATATATGTATATTATACGTAGATATATAATTTATATATACGTAATCTCTAAAATCATCTGTTAAAAAACGGAAATGATAACGTACCTAAACATTACCAACCCGTGGAGCTGCGATGAAGACAAGAAATGTTTATTTTGCCAATGCGAATTGCGTCGATCGAGAAATAAAGACAGGGAAATACGATTGACAACAACAGGACTTGACATCAAGTAAAAGACGACATATTTATAAGAACTTTTTTTAAGAAAACTTAGCACTTTTTGCTAAGTATCATTAAGATGATGAATTGATTGATGAATGTTGAACTGCTTCAAAAGTTGGGGAGAGACACGGAACCAGAAAAAAAGAAAGTTCAGAAAGAAAAAATACGGTATTTTTCCTTTCCAAACTCTATGGCAATAAAGAGCAGTAATCAACAAATTTACTGTATACTTGTAATATAGCGTGAGCAACAAAGTAAAGGTAATCTAGAAATACCAAAATCAAGGATCACAAAACATAAAAATATTCCCATAAATAAATCCACTTCCCTGGCAGTTAATTCTATACCACAGATATCATCCACAGAAATCCGACGTGAACTTGAAATAATAAAGTGAGCATCCAAGAATATGCACAGCGCCACGCGAAATTTTGTTGAAATCAGAATGAACTTCAAATGGGGAGCGAGAACGGGTTTCTCAACATTTAAGGGCTTTATTTATTCGGCGAGGAGTCGACTGGAAAATGAGATTGGTTTTCGATTAACTGCCCTCTTACCTACCTCTCGCAAATGCATGCCCCTCCCCCTCCCAAACGCACACCGACAATGCCACCACTACACCTGCATCCGCTCACGGCCCACCCGAGGGAGGGGAGGGGCGTGGGAGGCGGACGGGGGCGGGAGGGAGGAGGCCGTAGGGAGAGGGGGCGAACCCAAGAAGACCGAATAATGTAAGGGGCGAGGGGTGGAGGAGGAGTGGGTGGGGATAAAAGATCAGGGGGGAGGAGGAGGGAGGGAGTGGGGGAATGGGGATCGGCGTGTGGGTGGGGCGAGGGCTTCCTGCCCGGCCCCTTGGCTGCTGCCCCTATTCTAGACCCCAAGACACGTGCGGCGAGGGCCGTGACGCCTTTTCGTGCGGCTAGAGTTCAAAAATTTACGAAATGAGTGAACGCTCGTTTTTACTTTAAGTTGTAGCCCGTCCGCAACCTTTTTTTTCTTCCAAGCGCTTCGAATCCTTACCAACGATTAAATATTTGTTTACCGAAACCGTCGGTCGTTCACGAATAAACAATGAATTGCACCGCTGTTAAGTCATGGACAGACAGCGTTATTGCAAAGCACCGCATCGGATAAAGGTATGACGTGGCCTAAACAAATTCAGCACCGGCTTCCTAAAAAAACACCAGATTAAAGATGTAAACATGATATGCGCTTGCACTAATTAAATATGAATTAGCCATCAAAGTGATCAGAATCTGATTAACGCGTCATGAAAATCTTAGCCAAGAGGAACATATAGAAAAGGCTCATCAATTGCGAGTTTTCACTAAGAATCGAACCGTATCTCGGATTAAAGTCAGTCATTACGATATTTTCCAGGAGTATGCTGGAGCACCGAGAACGAATCGCGAGGTCTAACATACTAAACAGGAAACGGAGAATTTATTACGCGGCGGGTTAAGTCCCGATACATCACTGACCTCAGAACGATAATGTGCCCTGCAATCCCTATCACCAAAAGGCAACGGCCGATAATGCATGGAAAGGAATCTATTTCTCATGTATAGGTTCAACTCATACAGAGTTCATTTTCAATGCGATGAAATACTAAAACACTTCTTCAATTTAGATGCTTCTAGTTCCACTATAAAAATCACATTTTTGGAGTGGACCTCTCGTCACTTCTTTTTAGCCAACTGCACGATAAATATTTTAATTATTTAACCTCAGAGAAGCTATGACGCATTTACCATTGACCAAGGCAGAAATTTGAGAGAATAATCATCTATAGAGAATGAAGACTACATAAAAATTAATCTCAGTAATTATTTTACGCAGAGTGGATCCACAAATTGATTATTTCAGTGCGGATTTCGTCGTACTACGTAACTCATAGACCCACGCTGGGAAAGACTCCACTGTATTCTTGCGATCTTCATTACTCATGGTCTCGTTACTCAGCGTAGTAGCTATAGCTCAATCGGGAGTCTTCCATAAATGGAATTAGCGGGCATTATTACTCTGAAATAGAAAAAAGGACAGTTACTTAATGCAAATGAAGTCAAAACGTAAAAATAAGATCACGAATCTCAATCAAAAAATGAACACCTACGAGGCAAGAGATTCCATGTGTGGTTTCCATTTTAGACATTTATATTTCCTTCACAAAAGGGGGGATTCAACTTGTTTAATCCGAGGTCAACTCGTACCGAAAAACAAATACAGTACAGATAATTGAGTGTAAACAAAAGCTTACTTTCGGGCGGATGCCTACGACTAGACAGCAATTCCTCCCTTCAAAATCCCTCTTTTCTCACCGGATAAGTGGTGCAGACGCATTTCGAGTTGTCTAAATTTTAAAATCACTCCGAATTACAATGATAAAAGAAGTATTTGAAGGCCAAGTTATTCCACAAAACTACTATAAGGGAAGTATTATCTATAATAACCTCTCACGGGGATGCCATTCACTATCCTAATAGGAGAGTAAACTTCAAGAGCTACAGGGTGGATGGAAACACTGCTTCTCAAATCGGAAGGACGGAAAACGATCGAAAGAAAGAGAGAAAGTTTCCTTTCATCTTCACGAACGCCGGATATGAGCAATAGGTCAGAGATGACAGGCAACGGCCGCCTCTGTTGAGACGAGTCCAAAATAGGAGAGCCATGAGATTCCAATCCGCATGAAATGTGTGCCATCCTATCCCTAACAGCCTCACTACGTGCATATCCTTTTACACAATCCCTCTGTCACGCACCACGTCATACGTCTCAACATCACGCACAACCGGGCCTCGGGAATAAGCAGGATTCAGGGAGAGGACGATCGACTGTTAGAGCTTCCAATTTACCACGGGGATAATGTTTCACTTTTTATCAAGACATAATTACCAGCATGCGAGCCCAAAAGGAAACTAAGATTTTTCAACGGCCACTTTTCCTGGCACTAGCTTGGTTGTCCATTTTCACCCAGATTTTCATTACGTAAAAAAAATGAACGAAATACATCGATAGTCAGTACTGGTCTTTCTAGTTTAATCGTGAGCGGTTCCTGCCTAAAGAGATGAACATTTAAACGAAATCTTCTTCGTGGAAATATAACAAAAGTCATCTTTCAATATGGTTAAGGAAACTTAAGATAAAATTAAACTCAATAGTTAAAAATTATTTCAATGAGTATAATATCGCTTTAAGTCCTGAAATCCCCGTTTTTAAATTTCAGAGAAAATCAGAAAACATAAAATCTCCAACTTGATGCTTCGTGTAAGAGTTTAGATGAATACCGCTCAGCATTAAATGTGAGTCAATAGCCATTTGGTCTCGGAATTAGAGCGTCACCCAACCGTTAAAAAAAACTCTGGAAGTGGAAACTTCCATTTTGCGTTACCCGGAAGCTCAGGCGCGTTGGGAGAGGATACAATCGGCACCTTGAGAACTCAAACGGTGAGTCACAAAACGAGGAAAATCGAGTTCCCTAGAACAAAAACGCAACGAGAGGAATTCCCTAATCAGTAGTGTGGGTGCTCATTACTCACACTGGTCCTCGTTTCCGATGAGACAATATAATTTAGACATAACAATGTCTAATATAATAAGTCTTTTTTCTTATATGCCTGCAAGCCCCTTTCTAAACTGAGCAAAATGCAGTCGATTATTTTACTACTTTCAATTAGATATCCATCTGGTAACCAGACAAACATACTCAGACACTCCTCACAAAATTCAAAATATGGTTTTGCATCAATTCACATTAAACATTTTTGTGGAGCTGAAAAACACAAAGCAAGAAAATAAAATAAAGTGAGTTTTTAAAATTTGACCGGTTTTAGTACCAATTTTTATATTTAAAAAATATCTTTGCTAGAGAAAATCTGAAATGGTAATTCTCAAAAATGAGAGGAAATCTTCATCATTATCAGTTTTGACAGACACTGATTCGATGCATATTTTTGGATTAGTAAAGTAACAAACGATTTATAAATGTTTTCGTCCACCCAGCACTCTGGGCATCTATTGGTCTCAAGCAACGGTTTGTTTATCTTGTAAACTATGCCGGAAAAAAACAATTCACGGTCAGCAGAGAATTGAAAGGGCGATTTCCAGAGAACTTTCATCGGTGGACAAATCAAATTGGATCCTCCGGCTAAGTTTATGGGACACAATCGAATCCCACAACCCTTTAAGTTGCACAACGTTCACTTATTTCCATAAATCAATCTTGCGAGGCAAGAGTGCGGAATTTTCTCAACTAGATTGGACTTGTAACCCAAATGCCATTGGAGTAGAGGACAGCTCAGCCAATAATATGTCCGGGTGCGCATAAGGGCAGGGCCAAGCACAATAACGACAGCAAACTCGCGCACGACGAGCCTCTTGACGAGGAATTGCAAGTAACATTTTGTCGGAATCACATTGGTCGCAATCCAATGGTGGGGTCAAGGCGTTCGGGGACGCGATTTCTAAATGATGACTTGGCACAAAGACCGCAGATAGCGATTTCGGGAGTAAAGGGGAAACAAATGGAGAGAGGTGGATGGGATGGAAGTGGGGGGAGAGGATCGAAAAGGGGAGGGGAAGTGAAGGAACGAAGGCGAAATTCCTCAGGAAGAGGTAAGGACGAGGAGGAGGGGAGAGTGGGGGGAAGGGAGAGAGGGAGGGGGGAAGGAGGAGGCAGGTGGGATTTGGGAGAAAAGAAAGTGGAAGGAACTTTAGTGCCGCGGAGAGTAGGAGTGAAAGGATATGTGTGGCAAGGGAATGCGTTGTGAGGGCGTAATAAATAGGAAGAGGCCGTTTTAAGGGAAAGGAATGGGAAGGGCGGATGTGAGATACGACGAAAGGGATAAGAGGAAGGAAGAGAAGAGGGAGAGAGAGAGATAGAGAGAGAGAGGAGGAAGCCATCGAGGGTGAATTCACTTTTAAAGTTTCTCTCGCCAGTGGGCATTGGTAGTGAGCGAATATCGTCTCACAGCTTAATTTAGAAACCGCGCACATGAAGACATTTCAGGACTTTGAACAACTGTACATGCTTCCTTCATTGCAATAAACAATACAGAACGATTGTTTTCGGTGAAAACTGAACGCGAAGTTCGATCAGGGCAGGTATATCTATAAATCAATCAGTCACGTCTAAATAATCACAAACTGTTTCAATGAATAAACAAATATATTTAACTATAGCATATTTAAGCAGTGCAATTTCCTAGGAACAAATATTTGAAATTCATTATTCCTATAACATGGTACCCCTTTCTTAATTTTTCTACGGTGAAGTGAAAACTTGTAAGATAAAAAGACAGAGCACGCCACTAGAAAGAATGATTTCGCTCCATGACCTGATGCCGGCGGCAAGGACGAAACTGGAGAAAGTGCGGAGACATCATAGCTTCCTCGAGGGTGATTGACTGGCTCCTTTTTACACTCATTAAAGATTTTAAAAACAATCCGTAATTTTTCACGACTAGAACGCATACCTGAACCTGAAAGTTATTAGACAGGCGACTCTATTGGTCGAAACGTAAGTACTCCTTGTAATGTACAAGTGCGTGGACGAAGACCGAGGTGCTTTTTTAAAATGCATTCGGTGCTGAAGAGCATACGAGATCTGAAGTGAGTCGATAGCATGAACCTACTAGCACATAGCTACCCTAATTTTCTACCCCATTCTCCAGAATTTAAAACAAGTAATTATTTTACGCGTCAGCAAATCCTTAAAACAACTCACAACGTGCTATCATGCAGCTTTTATAAGTCTTGCACGTCATTTTCATACTTTGAGTGGTTCCTAACACAATTAAGCACTGCAGAGAGTCCCAAATGTTCGTGGCGTATTCAAAATGCGACCGACAGCGCAAAATAACACATTTTCTGAAGTTTTTGATTCGAATATTTTCCGACTTTCGTTCAATGAAAACAATGTTCTTCAATGCGGCTCCGCAAATGGTCCTAACACGTTTTCCCCTTAGCTTTGATGTCAGTGTGACTTTTTTAAAAGTATTTTACGTGTTCCGCTATTCTTAAGAGTTCCACTCCTGATTGTGAGTTCATAGGTTTAAGGATGTAAGCATTTTTTTCTCAGAAATGCTATACTGCGCACTTTCCAGATGTATCTGAACACCCCACTTTAACCACTTATCACAAATAATGCAAAGTTCGCTAAAAAGAGTAACAGTTTATAGAGTGATGCTTGACCTAATACTTTTTTGTACTCTAAGAATATACCGTCTACTTGTTTTCTTGATACCTCCGATTTGAGAATATCGGGAACAAGAGCCCAAGTGGTGTATCACATGATCTAATAATTCGGAACCCTTGCTGGATGATTGTGAAAAAACTTAGACGTTCTAGGAAGTGTATGACGTTGCAATAATATGCTCGAAAATATTGTATGAAAGAATTTATTTCCGCTTTTATAAATGAGGGAGACCCGGATTATTTTCCTGTCATGCACCATTTAACCTTTCCATAAAGATTTGTAGAATATGTTTTCTAGAAAGGGAGTTATTTCTGGTGAAAATCTTTTCAGTACGCTTGCTGGAATTCCTTCCGGATATGTTAGTTTTTATAGGCTGTAATTGCTTCAATGATGATTACACCATTCATCGGTTCATTGATGCCATGACGATTTTCGATTGGTTAAGTCATCGTTATTGTAGATGCTTTCAAGTTCTTGGCTTTGGCTACACTTTATACAACTACTCGTAATTGCCATATTTGTCCTCTAATGACCCAGAGATAAAGTGTATACCCTGTAACTCCTCAGCGTTAAGCCTGAAATGCCTAGTTTTTACCAGGTGTTTATCTCGACATCTTTTCTTAAATTTAAGCAGAGTGCAAACTCTTTCTTTTGATTTTATGCGTTGGATGGAGTTTTGCTTTCAGACCGAGTGATTTGTTATCAGATTTCAAGGTGGGTACGAAAGATTCGATTCCATGGCGTACTATTTCTTACAGTTCTTCAATGTTGTTTCAATGTCTTCTTTACGTGTGCTGCCTAATATTATTGGTAGCATCTTTTTCAGTTTAACACCGAATTCATATAATTTACCCCAAATTCTTAAAACATATTGCGTAAATGTAACAAATGCGTGGCATGTAGCTTCATTAAAGCCACTTTTAACTAAGCCGGAGACGAGGAGAGGGCTGCCAAAGTGAAAAAGAAAATGATATGCAAGGATAAAAACTGGGATCTACAAATGCACCAGGGTACATAAACCATTGCATCAAGAAAATTTTCGTGACATTCCACACATTTTTATTTAGACACTTCAACGCAGAGCGTTATCCTAATATAAAAGAAGAAAATAACTAAAAGTTTCTAATATACAGGAGAAGGCGGGATACTTCCAAAATTCGTGATGGTATTTCCTCTCTTCCCTAAATATTATTAATGGTTATCTACCAGTTAAGGTAAGTTTCTGATGAATAATCCCTCCAAAATTACCCTTTCTTCATTTCCATATATCCCTAAATATAAGAACATCTTAATGCGCAGCAGAGCTAAGAGAAACGTGACCCATGTCATGTCTGTAATATTACGTAACAATTCACTTTCATGAACAAACGTTAGCAAATCTTAAATCATCTTTTCTGCAATTGTCATCACGATACATCGACTTTAAAAGTGCGGACAAAATTTAATCACGTCGTCAATTGGAATTGCGTTCCGACAATAAGTGTATCTGACTGAAGCAGTATTTTCCCGTGTATAGTTTTCAAAATCAGCTATTTTTGTGGAAATCGTCATATGGCAGGAACGCTAGCATTTTTCAAAGCAACATAGAAGAATTAAATACCTTGAAGGAGAAAGCATACATACGACTCACGGTCGAAACGTGCGAAGAATGAACTAATGAGGCAAAACTCAAAACAAAGTCAATGGAATGAGCGTAAGAAAAAATCACGACCGAAGGGCGAATACGTAACTGGGATAAACAAGAAATCGAGCAGAAAAAGTGCGTCGATTACGCATTGCATAGGAATTAAGAAAAGTACACTTTCCTTATACACTGAAAGTTGGCAGCGCTGCTCTCCGAGATCAGCGGCAAACAACGGAGGCTGAACAACACCTACGGGGAAACAAGCCAGCACAACGAAACCCGTTTTCGGCAAACCTCATAAGAAATTGTTACCAAAACGCATGAAAGATCTTTTTCAATTCATTGATCATAAACCGATCAATGCCCTCTATAATGATTAAATTAAAAACGCTCTTCAATTTACTATACTGGAATTAAGTATATTCATTAATTACTTCCATCATGACCTTATTAGAAGTAAAATGATCACATAAGCACCATTACATTGGAAAGAGTTTGAACGTGACCATATTTTTCGGTCGCCGTAAAAATCATGCATTTCGAAGAGCAATACAAATATCCATCCTGCAAATTGTTATTGCCGGCATATTAAAGTAAATCTGAAACGCCACGGCAAATCTTCGCACTATATCCATACATTCCTTTTTAGCACTCCATACAGAATACGCTACTCAATATTACAAAACCTACTCCTTATATTCTTTCTTCGACTCATTGTACAAATGGGAAAACCATTTAACTTTACATGTCCACTTTCGTATTTCTGCGACCCACAATTGGGTCGCGAACCAGGAAATGGGCAACAGTAGTATAAAGAAATACTGATTTACATTCAAAGGGAAATCAGCTAAAATCACAACCCAATAACATGAAAGAAAAGTATACGTATATTTCTTAAACTCGATTTTAGAGAAGTTCGCTAAGCTAAATCGAAATAAGAAGAAAGATCTAACGATGAATAATTAACAGGAAATATATCTCTCATCCTTTTAACCAATAGCTTTGAAGATTTTAAGAGTACAAACAATGATGACCTCATTGAAAGATTTGACAGATGGGCTGCGAAATTTGAAACCCCTAAACCATGAATCGGACGAGAGCCAAAATTCCCACCCATAAAATGCCACGCAAGGTAAAGCCATTTTACCATCGTTTCAAATGAAAAAGGAAACCCGTATTTCCCAAAGACTTATACCAAATTCTCTTTATCTATTTCAGAATTTTAATGCACATTCTGGACTTTCCACACTTTCTCTGAAGAATTTACAGCTTCCAAAGGCTTATCCAAGGTTACTCGATTCATCAGATGGTATGGCTCCTTTGAGAGAAGAGAATCTGCTCTCTCTCAATGTATAGACAAAAAGAAGAA
>LYUA01000254.1:210789-224246 GCA_002093875.1 Calopteryx splendens | reverse complement strand
AGAAGGGGGCGGTGAGGAGGCTTGTTTGGGGTTAGTGGGGGAGAGGAATGGAGGGGGGGTAGTGGAAGGGTTGCCCCGGGGAGAAGATGGGGGATGTGGATGGTGTTGCAGGTTTGGTGGCAAAGCGTCGATTGGCAAAAATCCTTGAGGGATAAGACAATTAAATGTACCTAAAGTTATTATTGAATGAATTTCAGCGATTGATGACATAAAATGGGTCATATATAAAAACTGTGTCTACTAGAACACGATAGACAAAATAATTGGATCTGACATAGTCTTCTAGTGAACCAACCGTCATGTTTTACAACGCTCTAGCCGCTCCCTTTAAAGGAGAAGTTCTAGAAGTTTTTGCACGGTGTCGTACATCAAATCCTGGCTCAGGGAACATTTAGTCAAAAAAAATACTAAGAAAACTTCACCGAACTTGCTTTTTTCGCGAACGGGTGGCTTTTTAATATGCCAGCATGAAGTTAGTGGTAGTGCTCCGCTCACCAAAAGAATTAATAAGGTGTTCAAAATATATCGCTAGTAGAAATAGCAGCAGAGGAAGTATTTGGCAGCGTCGAAACAATCATAAGTATTTAAATAAGCTATTACATGCGAGTCATTTGATTTAGATTCAAAACTGCATACTGTGGAATCACTTCACCAACCCTCGGCAAGGGGAAACGTCGAATACGATTACCCCCACAAATATACTATATTAGGACCAATATGGCATCGTATTACTACTTTTAATAAGCTCTTAGCAAAAAGGAAAGAAAAAGTAACACCATGACCGTGTATATTCACTAGATACTCAAGACCGTAAGGAATCTTGATTCCTTAAAATACTCATATATGAGAAGATGATAAGTCACTACAATTTTTTCAGACCTAGGTTTAGAATCACAAGGGAACATGATTCAGCGCTTTAATTTATTAACTATTAAAATTGCTTAAGTAAATTTAGTGCGGGTGGGTTCATATTTAAAGTTCCATCTACTTGTCACAGGTCAATCTGTGCAAGTGATCACGAATGTCAAATTAGAGGAATAAATAAATACCTGAACAAATATATTTATAGGTTGCCTTTTTCAACGAACAACACGAGACGACAATACCTTAAAAGACCCCACCCCTAATCAAATTTCTTAAACCCAATTTCCATTCTCCCTATGCCCATTGCTGATTGAACTACACCGTTCGGTGCCTCGTAGCGCATTCTAGAACCCGTAGATCCCAGGGCAAGAGGGTTAAGGAGCGCGTTTGGGATTCAATTGACGTATGCAACTAAATACGGAAGATTATCTTCCCATCCCCTCCATTATATACCTACCCAAATGCCTAAAGGGAAGTAAAATACCCATTTCTTGCAACATGAAAACACTCTCTACAGTGGATCGGTTGCGGTTTGTGAAAATTGGAAGTTGGTCTCAGATTGCACCGACCTGTTTCACACACCACATTCGACTTCCTACGATACATCGCCCGAGGTGAGGAAACGAGCACTGATCATTTATGGCCCCCCTAATTCACAATGAATGGAAGGGAAATTCGTACTCTCTCGAGGCAGCGAAGGAAAAGGCGTGGGAAAATATACAGGAAACATCAACCACAACGATATGAGTCGATTAACTACGTCAAATATCGACTGATTGACGAAAGTCTTCAACAGGGAATCCGTCAGTAACACCAGTTTGTATCAAGTTTTGAAATGTCATCGAGATTTTTCACCAAATATTTTAGGAAAGGAGATATAAAGATATTTGGCTAATACGAATAAAATTATAACGTTAAAGCATACTCAGAAATAAAGTTAGCTAACTGATTCACGCTTCTTTTCGAATAGTTGAGGCTATACATGTAATGCGGGAAAGGCGGTTTAAGATGTACTCGCTGAACTGGTGAAAGTACGTTGAGCAAGGTTCCACATAATGGGCTTCAAGATATTGATGAACGATTTAATAATCTGAAGGGATACCACGTCGTATCATACCCTGGGGCGTCACTGGCCATGCGGTTTTTCAAGATCATAAAAAAAAAATATATATATATATATATATATACATACACACACACACACATATACATATATATATATATATTCACCCAAATTTTGGGAATAAGTTAGACTAGTACCTACTTAGTAATATGAACTCCGCCATAAAACAGTCTTAACCTATTAATGCAACTTTAAGTCGATTGATGTCTATCCTGGCTTAAAATAACGTTTAATGCATTAGTAAAAATTATTTTCCTAGAAAAATGCTAAAAATACGGCCTTGGTCACGTAGAAAAATTGAATTACAGTGGAACCTGTCAATGGCGACCACTGACGGTTTCTGGAAAAGTGGTAGTCTAGACAGGTAATAGGGGTTGAGAAGGCATAGCAGTTATATTGGGAAAAATATACGCTGGAAGAACCCTATTTAATTATTTTGGATGCTATTTCGCAAGAAATACAGGGAGACTACCAATGGAATGATTACATTAAACAGTTACATACTTTTATTTTTACATATATTCATATATAACATTAAAATAAGCTTGCATGAACCCTGTTGAATGCAAAAATAAGAAGTCGAGAACGTAGATACGTGAAGAGTGAACATTATGAAATGGAATTGGTTAATGCCATGGTCATAGTGTCAGAACTATTACGTTCCTTATCTTCTTCCCTTCACAGATACCTCATTTTCACTTTCATAATCAAAGAGCAGTTCGTCCTTACGTTTCCAAATGCTCAACATTTGTTTTTCCCACCCTTGTAATTTGCGGCTAGTTTTTGTGAATAACCGTGCTCACTGTCTTTTATTATGCCTATTTTTCTCTAGACGTGAAAATTCTCTTTCATTTGATGGAAAGGACTGAAAATAAATAATATTTTTAACATGTGTATAATTACTGCAGAAAAACCGAACAAGTAACACTACAGAAAAGACACTGCCTGAAATACCTTATAAACTTATTGACCAAACTCAGCTTTTTTCCACGTTTTCTTTTCTCTCTACCCTTCGTAAGTAGCAAGTGGCAAACAATCATTCTTGAACAAGAGATTAGATGCGATCTTCATGGGCCATGAGCACCTAATATTCACCCACAAATTGCTCCTCTCCCATTTTTCAACTTCTGTAAGCTCACCATGAATCATGTAACATTTCAATTTTTGCTTTTGTCTGCAATTTCTTTCTCACCCTGCTGTCCTAGGCAGAATCTTCCCATGATCTCAAATTTCAACGATGTCACTCAGGAGTTGATCCCATGACGCAATCATTAGTTCTAATGGCGATAATTCTGATCTTGTATCTGAATAAAGAATACTGCTGACTGCGCTTGTATTCCCGTGAGAACATCCTAGAGTGAATACCTTGAATGATGATAGCGAACAATAAAGAAAGGACTTCGTTTAACAGATGACAATAAATCAGTGGCATAGCAGGGTGGTCCATACGTAACCATGCGTTTATTTTCTGGAGTCGGAACAATTGTTCCGGTCGGGTCGGAACAGTGCACGAAGTAGCCTTGGCATGCAGCCGTCATTGGGATACAGATTTCGTCTTGTCGACTATGGCAGGTATATTTTGTATGACGGGGTATAGGGGGGGTTTGCATGAAGGTGGGTTTGCATGAAGGGGTATTTGGCCTGGTCGCGGTCACATTGACAGGTAGTCATCTAATGGAGGTTCAGTTAACATTGTGAGGAGAATTAATCGGTGCCTGTAAAACATGGTCGAGTTGGGAGGTGGTCGTCGAGAGAGGTTTCATTGTATTAAATTGAGTTACATAGTATCACTCACAGAACTGAATGCTGTTCCAAATTGCGATTTCAGAAATCAACAAAAAATTCACAGTTTTACAACACTTTTAAAGATGAATTTTATGATATTAGCTAATTTTCTACTGCATATTAGTACAACCTTAACGCAAGTCGCGTGACCTGTATAAACGGCGGAACAGAAGGTAAAGATCTGCAAAACCCAGAGAGGATTAGAAGCCTGGCGGGGTGGCAAGGGAGCCCGTTGGTAACACAAGAGGAAGATGAGCGGGGCGATCACTCCGAATTTCCGTCGACCCACCCCCGCGACGCCCCCGCAGTCCCTCCCCCACGCACCTTCGATCACTCCTCCCCTCGCCCTCATTCCAAAACGGGTGATGAGGAGGGATGCATGGAGGGGAAGAAGATCGCACGGTGGAGGGCGGCGCGCACACGAAATACGTCGGCGCAGGTCGGGTCGCCCTGAGCCGAGACCGCCGCGGACCGCAAAATTTGACGGTTCTTTTTGGACGACAAAAGTGTACTTGCTGCGCACGGAGAGGTTGCCGTCGCGACGAAATAATTCCCAAGCGACAGTGCACCCATTATGCGAAAATATCGGAGCTGTGAGGTCACTCCTCGGAGATTTATCACGCATGATCTTAAATGAACTGAGCATTACCCAGGCCTGCAATCCTAAGACGGCTAGTGATCCTCAGACGATTATTGAAAACAAACTGCTGTCGTAAAATTGTCGAGCCTGTATTTGGTTGGTCAGTTCAATAAGTTCAATGAGACTATGAATCACTAGTGTTTCTGAACTAGAATGCATGTTATATTCCAGCTACTATAATAAACCGCTCTGTTGGTAATAGCTGAATGGTGGATTGTGGGGAGTCAATTGATTGGGAATATTAGGTTCAGAAAATCTTGAGAGGGAAGGCTTCAGGAGGTCGATTCAGAACTACAGAACGATTCACAAATTTAACTATCATGATTTATGCGAGGGGGAAAGAAACCAACCAACCCTTATTGTATGTGTGAAATTCAATCCTAACACTCCCTGTCATCCATGTGGCAGCTCGGAAGCTCGGTAATTGGTATACCTAATTAAAAATAGATTGGTAAAGAGCGGTATCAGTATTCACTAAATGGTATTTATTCACTCGATTCCGAGCGATTTACAATTCTCATAGCGTGTCAAGAAAGTACTTTCTTATTCTAAAAAAAAAATCTAGAGGAAATTTGTTCAAAATCCGAAACAATTTTAAGCTCACGTATTCCTCCGTAATCTCACCGTCTTACTATAAGGGATTTCCTAGTCATAAGTATAATTTTGACAATTTTTTTGAAATGCTATTAATGTTATTAAAATCTCTGGATATCTTAATGAAAGAGTTCTATTAAAGTGGAATGGGTCGAACACGGAAAGAAAGCAAAATTACCCCATATTTTGCGTTTAAAGAATTACTATGTTTTCATTTACTTAAATATTTCAAGAGCTAAGTGAATAACCCTAGTCTGATGAACTATAAGACAAATATTCACCATGAAAAAATTACATGATCGGAGTAGGATTTGATCTCTATTCATTGCAATTAACGATTGAGCGCATCAATTAGTTTCACCCTTTTCCCAAATATTTCTGTTTTGAGAGTTGACATACAATACTGGCTAGTCAATATCAGCTTCAGTGCAATATTCTATGCTTTACACAGGATCTCACGACACTCAAGACCCAAGGACTCCATTTAAGATTGTGAAAATTTTGTTTTATCTCCCGGTTATAGGATCTCTCGGAGGCAAAATATTTCAGAACACTTCATCAAGAAGAAGCAAGGGAACAGTAGGCCGGATAGGTCTCTGGCTTGCTTCTTCCCCAGGAAGAAGCCCTTTCCATCCTCCGACCCTGCAGCGGAGAAATCCTCCACGACTTCCAAAATGATTCTTCGAGAAAAGCGGAGGGGGAGGGTGGCTGCGACGCAGGAAATACACTGATTACGCTCGAGGCATTCCGCATAACCCAATAGCGACCTCGCTCCCAGCATGCTCAGCTTTTATATGCCCTTGAATACTTCCAACCCCACACACGACACCACTAAGATGAAGTAACCACGATTCCATTCCTCATACCTTAAATGCTTCATTCCAAACCACCAAAAGCATTAGTGAAAACAGGATTTTGTCCTTTGATGATAAGCGAAAAGTTGCCAACGGATGACCTAACAAACCCTGCTCTGAGGAACTCACCTTACCCCTTGAACTTTTAAATATGAACATAAATACAGGGAATTGAGTGTGATCAGGAAGTACATTATCATTTTCAAAATGAATAGTGCCGAAGATGTTACAGGCGTAGGGTTGTGCGATACTCTCATGAATTATCGCTGATAAAAAATATCTAATTATGATAATATATGTGGCCTTAGCGATATCTAACCGGAACATCAAACAAAAACAATGACAAATGCATTTAATATTTGGTGATAGAATTTTATTTTGTCAGAACATTTTCCAGCCCCTAGATAAAATAGTTCCTTAAAATTTCCATATCCACTATATCGATTATGACGTCGATATAGTAATATGCGTACAGCCACAGGTATGGATATCAATGGTAATTATAGCTTAAAACGACACAAATAATGATAGGTCGACACTAAGAGAATAAATTTGTGTTATGCTAAATCTACAAACTTCTTTCAACGAGGATTAACAATATTGTGAACAGGCGTAGCCCTAATAAATAATGTTACCATATGGGGGATTTATCTTTTTGATACCTCTTCCGAAGACGATACATGATTTTCAGTCATCTACTACTAAAATCCTTTACCTTCCTGGGATTTTTTCCTGATAACAATAACAATATATTCATTATAACGATTTCCACAAAAAGTATTTAGAGAACTAAGAAACGAAAAATATTCAACCAAAAGGTATACGACTCAAACGTAAGGAGAAGTGAAAGTTCTTAAAGAGCATCATTCTACACATTGGTTCACTGTATCGGAGATCTGGCAGAAAAATGCACCCACAAGATTTCCGATGCATATTAACAAAATGAACATCATTAAAAATAAATGTTAACGGACGGAAGAAAAAATCTTGAATTCACTTACCAATGCCAAAAAAGTTCTCAGGCCCAAACTCTGCTTATACATCCATTGCTCACTCATGCACTCCTGGCTGAATCTTAAAGCAAGCACTTATTCCGTAGGACAAAATTCTTCGCCAAAAGCGAGAAAAATTCCGAAGATTTCGCACCTTTTCCGAGTGTCGTGTGAGCTTTAGTCTCTCTACTCTCATTTCCCGTTTCCCCCGAATAATTTACAAACGCTCCAATCATTAACTTTCACGAATACAAAGGGCCTTATCCACTTGGTCATTCACTTGCTGCCCGTAAACTTTTCCTCATCCCTCTAACACGTCACTAGGGACAAGAGTTATGCAACGAAAATATGAGAAATCATTTAAATAGCATCCCAACGGGACATTATCAATTAATACAAAGAAACTCAAATATCTTATAAATTAAACCGTGGCGAACAGATATTTTTAAAGAAATCGATGAGCTTTTACACTATTTCACTCGTCTCCGAGGTTTTCAAAAAAATGCCCCTACCATGCAATTCTATTGAATAAGGGGAGCCTAATTATTACAGTCACAATAATTCGAATATTTATTAACAAGAGGTTCTCACAGATCTCACTGGAATTAAATTCACTTAACAATAAAATAAACACACCCAGTTTGTACATATGCGAAAAACTCACAATGCAAAAATCAATCGCCTGAACCGGGACTCGAACCAGGAATCCTCGATTTCCGTTTGCATTTCGAACCCAGTTTGCATAAAAGCAAACTCAAGGGGAAACGATGGCATTAAAGATATTTGCTAACACCTGCTGGAATTAGGCTGGACGAAAAACATATTCTTGCATTGAAATGACAAAATAACTTACAACTTACTTGCAAATCCAAAAACATCATGGTTACTCAAACGAGAATGGATTAGGATTTACTGTATTGACCTCTTTCCAAAGCGTTTATACCAAGTGTTACGTTCTTTTAAAGTTCTAAGCCAACCGAATCACACTGAAACAGCGCGGAAATGTTTTCCCACCAGGAAAATCGACCACTGCAGTGACATGCACGCTCGAATGAACGCCTATTCATTTCGCAAGCGACCATAATCGTTTATGAAACAAGAAGGCAACACACAGCAATTCGATCAAAATCATATGCCTCTGCTGATCATTCGTTGCACCCCCGGATCCATTCCACGCCACCCCCACCCTTCGCTTCGCCCGCCGCTCACGGCACACCCGGTGACATCCCTCCTCGTCCATCACCACCCCACTCACCACCCCACTCACCACTCCCCCCACCCTCTCGCCCCTTCATACCTCCCCTCCACGCAAAACCACTGTCCGCAAATAGAACCGCCATTCCACATCTTCACAGCCACTATCGAGTCTTTCAGGATAGTTCCTTCACTTGAAAACGGGAGCATCAACTTACCTGGAAATAAAAGAAACAAAGAGTTAGTCATGGAAGATGGAAGTCTTTGCACACTCATAAAATCAAAGAAACATATTATATTAAATTAAACTTGGCGTGATAATAGAAACATCTTCTAAAACGTAGAACCGAACATTTCTGATTTAAAGGACGCAAAACACCCCGTTTTCAGCTGTCACAGTTAAAAAACAATTCTCTGCCACATCCATTCCAAATTTGTTTTCGACTCATTTGGCCTGTTGGATTCAAACCAGGCACATGTTTTTACACATCATGTTGATCATAATTTTCACGAAACAATATTCTCCTTTGCGTGGACGCTTGTAGCAGCGAATGTCATTATTTGTGAAGCGGAAAATTCATAGCCAATATCACAGCGCCTGTAGAGGTGTAATTTCCTTGAACACCGCGAAAAGACACAGATAGACATGAGGGATTTTCATTAAAAAGAATCTCGTTCCACTCTAGATATTGGGAGATTTGAACTTTTCCTCATAAGAAGGATTATAGAATTATTTTATTTAGATAATGGGACCACCCATTAGAGAAAAATGAAATTCTTCTTGGAATTTTAGAATAAATATTGGAAATGTGAGTCACTTCTGCTTAAATCTTGGAAGTAGTACTTACAATAAAATTGGGTAAGAAATTCCTCCGTTTGCGCTATTGTAACAAGTAGAGGATTGAGGAGATAAAATGTTAAGAGAATTGCAGATATTATGAAGACACGAAGAAATAACTTAGCATTTCACCTCCAGCTTCAATGATTCTGAATTAAGTTATTCAAAGATGAAGCATGCTGTGAATGCTGGTATTTCTATTTTGTTACTTCATAATAATAAATTTAGCTCTATTTCTGTAACCATACACAGTGCACGCAGAATTCAAGCCGCTCCGAAATAAAAATATGACTAAATACGTCAATTCAGCTGGAACGCCAAGAGCTTCATTCAACGAAAAATTCTACATCTACACCCTCAAGCCTCCGCGAAAACAAGTGGCAAGGGGTGCTAGGTCACCAACCATTAATTAAAGTGTTAGCATTTTGCATCCTTTTAAACTCGGGATTGCCAAGCTGCCGTGCGTGTATCCTACTGTTATAGTCACGAATTGTGAGGGGGAAAAGGATTCCTTATATGTATCTGTTCGGCAGTCAGTCTCTCTCAACTTCCCGTCGTGGTCTGGTCTACCAATTCAATGTTGAGGTAAAATGATTCCTTGTGTTACAGTGTTAAACTCGAATAATTACAGTTTAGGATGTGCATGCTTCCAGTGGCGCCCATTTAAGGCTATCCAATAACAACGTGGGTCTCTCCATTCGTTCATAACGACTCTTCTCGAAACGGGCAGCTTTCCTCGGCATCTTGTTTATTTCCAAGATTAGTTCCTTCATCGCCGGGTCCCAAATGCTCAAAGCGTACCCAAGATGAGGCCTAACAAGCGCGAAATATCACTACTTTTCCATTGGAATACTTTCCCACAGCGCGCTTGATGAATCCACGTTTCTTCAACACAGCTCCGCAGATGGTCCTAACGTGTTTTCCCCATGTGAAGTCCTAGGCATTTTACTCTGTCTTTTTTTCTTATGTTCACCCCTGCAAGTCTATAGGTTTAAGGGTGCATGGATTTCTTTTCCCAAAAGCTCATCACTGCACACTTTTCATATTTTAATTTAGAACCCATTCCTCACACAAGGCAATAATACTGTTGAGGTGACAAGAAAGATCATCTTAGTCAGATTTATTATTTACAACCCAGTAGATGACTGACGACCGACATTGCTAGAAATTCTACTATTAATTCCATAGATACAAATGAGAAAAAGGAGGGGGACGATTACACTACCCTGCAGGATGCCTGAGGCTACATTCACGAAATCGGAAATCCATAAATCATCACTTAGTTTGCACTTAAAGAGAAAATCGTGTGCCCTAATCAACACTTTTTCATTAATTCTACATAATCGCAGTTTGTACACTAGCTTATTTTTTGGTGATTGATCTAATGTTTTTTTGAAATCTAAGAATATAAAATCTACTTGTTTTCTTGACTCTCCCAACATGAGGACGTCGTGGATGAATAAACCAAGTCGTGTTTCACAAAACCTACTTTTTCAGAAGCCATTTAGAGTATTTGTGAAAAAACAATGGCTATCCAGCAGGTGCATGACGTTGCCAACAATTATGTGCGCAAGACTTTTACAGGATTGGTATATTAATGATATCGGTTGGTTATTTCCGGAAACTTGTTTGCATCGGCTTCTGTGATGGGAGTGACGTGGGCCACTTTCCAGTCTTCCGGTACTTTAACTTCCGATAAGGACTTGGTAAATATGTTTTCCAGAAAGGGTACCTACTATTTCTGGTGTCAACTCTTTTAAAACTCGTGCTGGTATCCCTTCCGGTCCTGGAGATTTATTAGCTCTAATACTATGTAGCTGTTTAACCAATCCATTGCTCTTTATGACGTCACTCATCAGTTCATTGATGTCAGGGAGATGTTCTCGAGTCATCATTGTGGTACACGCTTCCAAAATATACAAACAAAACGTCACCTTTCGTTTCATTGCCTACAACTAATTTTCATCCTGTAATAACTCAACGGTTTGGCGTTTACCCTTAACTTCCAAGCGAACAACCAAAAAGCATTGGGGTTTTCGTCCAATAATTATCCCAGAATGTTTTCTTTAATTTACTTAATGCGGCGGGCAATACCTTATTGGTTAGCGAACGTGGATTTTTTCCCTGGTTTCTACTCTATTGATCAATCGTTGAATTTAGTTGCTTTTTTAAGCGTGGTGTGTAATTTTCTCTGCTTCATCAAGGCCAGTCCAACGGCGTTACTATCATATTATGACATCATATGGAGTAGCAATACGAACGAAGAAGCTTTGGGAATAGTTAAAGGGGAGGAAAGAAGGCCATTGAGAGAAATTCAAAGAAGGCAGGAAAAGTGGATGCAGGGCGCACTGATTGTGGCGATGGATTGTTGAACAATGTGATAAGAGGGGAGAATGTTGGGTAAGCGAGAGAGAGGGAGGAAAGGATTAGGGTTGTTGGGATGGAATGTAGGGTCGAGGGAAGTAAGCCGAAATGAAGAAAGGGTTATTGTAGGGATATTTCCATCAGAAACCTACCTTAACCGGTTGATTACCATCAATAAGAATAATATGGAGTGGTTCGTCGTCGCTATTATACCCCAAAAGTACAATTACCCGATGCGAAAGTGAAACAGGGCATACTTGATGGACTACAAATACAGGTAATCTAGTGACGCTTCGGCAAATTTGGACGATTATTTCGGATTTGCCGAATTTGTCGCAAACATATTTACCATAAGCTGCCCTTAATAGCAAAACACTTGAGGCATGAGACAACTGAAAAACGCTAAAGGAACTTCCTCTTAAAGGTAAAGGATATCCAGCATCGAAAAATCACATGTAATATGCAAGAAATCTTCAAAAACTAGAACAAACGTCCTGCATCTAAGTCGGTGATGCAGCAATTGGAAATTATAGTTCACGTGACAAACACCTCAAAGCCAATGACAGATTTCGTTTTTTATTTGTGTTATTACTGAAAATATAGGTCTCCTTTGAAGTGCAACAGGCACACCGATTACCACCTGATTGGAAAATGAGCTTTGGACGTTCCAATTCCTGAGAACACACTTAATTATAACATACAAAAAACCATTCATTTAGAACTATTTCAGAAATATGTACTACACAAACTGTAATAACCCATCTCATTATTATTGATGTTGTTATTAGATTTCATACACATTGAAAATAATCTGACCCATGGCTTTTCTATCACTTTTAAAATTTCAAGCATAACGGGGAATTACGAATGGAAAGATTTGCACATAAATTACACGGTTTACACCTGATCCTCTAAATTTGTTGAAACATAATACATAATTATGTATTAACATTTTCTTTTTCTCCATAATAACTCGTATTTTGCACGTTGCAATAAATATCATTCGACAGAATTTCAGTATAAAATTGGCACACCAGGTATGTTGCCTTCATGCTCCATCATTGGAGTGGAAATGTTTCTCTACAGCAAGAAATGGCCCAGCTAGTTTGTTTTCAATTAAAAAAAACCTAACGGAATGATCAAGTTTAAATCTAATTATCTTAATCGTCCACATCTCAATGCTCCCACAATCCCATTTCAGATAGTTCCAGACTGACCGTTTTGATTCCACGAATTTTTCCAAATTCAATAAGCTCCATGGCTTCCAGGCTTGGCAAACACCCTCCACGTAGAAGTATCACCATAATAATATAGACACAAAAGAATCGAAAATGAGCTTACAACCTACAGAGTACAGTGCCATTAAGTATATCCCGTTTAATATTTGAATTTTGTCTTTGACGAACTCATGAAACTACGCCTACTCATGAGTGTCTCATTTACCACGCTTAGCAGCAACATGTCTGTTGAAAATTGCAAATGAAGGAATAAAATTCTACATATGTCCATTACTTATAAATTCTTGCCATGATTTATGGGCTAACTGCAAAAACACTGTAAGCAAAAACTATTTCATTGCCAATGTGACCTTAAATTTTGCTGATAATTCCTTCAGCATGGCCTAAAATGTATTCCTTTGCGTAATTGACTGAAGACACGGACACCGCTGAGCTAAGAAGAAAGAGGGATTAGCCTCAAGCCCGCGCAACTGATCAAAGAAGGAAGAAGGAATGAAACTGATCTCCAGAAAACTAGACGTTACATCACAGACGGATCGTAAGTGGTTTTCCTCGAAAACACTACAAACTATTGCATATCATTTTGTGTGTCAAAAACTCGAGAATTTGATCGACTGCGTGCCACACGCCGACTCCACACACGGCTGACTGGCTTGTGGTGGCAATCAGGATCACAGGATGATGCGAAACACCAGTGGGCCAGGGCGCGGCGGGAGATTGACGAGGGTGCGCGACGTTTCGGATTGCGAGACGGGCATTTCTCGCCAAACGCACGCCATGGGAAGGAGGAACACTATCAATTGGCGTGGATGGGGCGGCGCACGGGGGAGGGGGGGGAATGAGATTGGGGGGCATGCGCCATTATGACGCAACGAGATACCGAAAAGAGGAGGCAGTGAGGGGGGGACGGGGACGGAGACGGGAGTTCAAATAAGGTGGCGCCCCACGAGAGGAGTGCAATGAATGCTGGA
>LYUA01000254.1:175374-188048 GCA_002093875.1 Calopteryx splendens | reverse complement strand
TCCGGTGTTGTTCACATTCGGTTAATATGTGCTTTACGCTCAATGGTACGCCACAAGGTTTGCACAAAGGGGGGGCCTTCCCGCGGAGTAGAAATTAGTGTTAGCGAAATTATTCTTTCGCTTCAGACGAGTAAAAAATGATTTAAGTCTTTAAAAAGCTCTCATTCCCCATGCATTTCATCTCTGGTTCTACAGAGGGAATACATGAGGTCAATTTGATCCTTAGCGTTTCAAGTTTTATAACGTTCATGGCCACCCATTTCATCGGACAAAATTCACATTAAAATATGATCCCATTCATGGGACGTCCTTTCAAAGAGGTCGGCCATCACTAATTCTAAGTCACTTTCTTCAGATCAAATTTTTGAAGGCACTTTCACAACGTCCCAGAGTTCAACAAGAACTTAAAGGACACAGTTCCTTTTCTATTAAAATACAGCTTATTCTTGTCAGGAGATAAGACATATGCATGCATTCATTCATGTATGATATTAGTTCGACTGAAGATACAAAGGTGAGGTTTTGCGAAGGATGTTAGCCGCATCGAGAAAACAAATAAAAAATGAATACCGAGAAGTCTAGGTCTAATGCAGAATATTCAAAATTTACTTTTTTGCAAATTAGTCACAATAAAGAAGATACTTGTTAAATTCCGAGGAAAAACCCAACACCGATATCAGTAATAGACATCGTTCGAGCGTATAAGACGTTAACAAAGCAATAGCTTTCGACGCAGGGGCCTTGCATTAAGGAGACAAAAAAAAACGAATTTCTCCTGTCTCTTCAAACATAAATCTCTCTTGCATCCTCCAAAGATTTTACATGGGTTAGGGACTCGAAAAAGTTCGGGACATTGCATCTGTTACCCTGGCGGTTAGATAATTCTAACATCTTTTTTTTCTTTTTCAAAAAAGCATCACATAAGCACTAAAAACCCCAAATATTTTCGTTAAGGGACACTTAAAAAATCCACCATGCAAAATCGAAATCGTAAATGCTCGCTTTGGTACACATTTCATTATCAAAAATGCAAAATTTAAATTAAATACCCTAAGACACTGAAATTATAGTCAAATTTTGAAATCGGGCTACCTTTCGCAGATGAGTGTGTGCGCACAGCCAACGAATAGATTAAGAGAAAGAACAAGATATAGTTTATAGTAAAATAAATTCGATGGATTTTTGGTTTGGCCACCTGGGAAAAAATTAGCATCAATTTCCTTGCCTTCAGATGTTCGAGGTTTCAAATTATAAGTACCCTGATGTTAATCTTGACAATTTGCATGAAGCTAACATCTATATAAAGATAAGCATCATCCAAGCATATTTATCCTACACATTTAAGACGTGACCTACGCCAGTATGAACTTGACGTCACAAGACATCACTCGAATGACACGACTGTCTCCCGTAAAGGTAAGATTTAACCGGAGGATGAGTCGTCCGCTGCGGAGACCCCCCTCAAAGCCACCCTACCGCCCTGATACCGCCCACTTCCTGCCCCTTCCCATTCTGGCCTCCCAGCATCGAATGGCTCCGCACCACACACCCCTTCTCCCGCCCAACATCCAAAACCTCCGCAGGGTGGAAGGGGCAATGGGGTGACCTCTTCCGCCCACTTGCATTCCCCCCCCTCCCACGAGGAAACCCGAGATCGCACCCTGCCCTCACACTCATCCGCCCTCAACAAGGCCTTGCCCCCAACCCCCAGACGAAGGGAGACCTCCTTGGCAGTCCATATAAGTGAAAAGGCCAACCCGACACCCGACAAGGATCCCATCCTCCCCTCCGTCCCGGGCGACGCAGTCTCGAGCGAAAGGAAGTGCAGCGGAGTTTTGGGGAAAGGGAGGCGGTTAGGGTGGAGTGCGGAGAGAGGGAGATTTTGGGGGAGTGTTGTTCCGCCTCCCTCGCCGGGGGGGTGGGGGGGGGAGGTCGCCAACTACCTCGCGCGACCCCCTGCTCTCTCTCCTTCGTGACAAATCAACCTCGGTAGCTGTGATTTTTGCACGCATGTCGTCCCTTCCCCATAAGTCCCTCCACGCACTCGCACAGGTCTCCCATTCCTACGCAACGCAAGCAGAAGCGGAGAATGCCGACGCGGTGAATCCTCCAAGGAAGACTTATTCCAGACACTTTTTAATCACACACGTTGCTCAACCTATTATAGACTTAATGTTTAACGAGATCGACCTAGAAAGAAGTTAAAATAAATGAACGCATTTCAGGTTTCTACAAAATAATTCATTGCCCTCAATGGACACACGCGTGAATCATTCAAATCGTTATGGCTTCGAATATCAAATAAATAGAGATGACACCCGTCACCTTAAGTAACCACGACCTGCATTCCAACTTGGTGCCAGCAGTTGACGTCGTTTCTCCATCACCAATGCATGAAGACAGTTATTTTTCCTTAGGCTGTACACTAAATTTGTGGCTGTCAATTTTCAAGCACACATTATGCTCTAAGCATGAAGTTTTGAGCTCCGGCACCAGCTAAATTAATTATCGCTTTTTGACATAATTATGTCTATATGTCGAATATGAAAAACGTCATAACGAATATTAAATGCCTAATCGACTGGCATCGAAAGTTGACTATGGGAGCAGAGTGGATTGTTATTTACGGAGGTGAGATGTAGGAAGGGGATCCCATGCGTCGTCCAGGGCACCATTTTGCTCAAGACGGCCTGCATATTTCGTGTCTCCGCGAAAGAATGTCATTCTTTAGTAATTATCAAAATATTATATATGAGAATAAGTTATTTATTTACCTTTCTCAGAAAAAAAACGTTATTTTTAACAATTGAATACAAAAACTGACAAGTAGAATGATATTTTAAAAACATAAAACAAGGGAAAAGAACCGGAGGAAAAACATAAAAGCTTAATATAAAATACTGGCAAGATCCGAATAACCTGGATCCCACCCTGGATGCCCAAATTTGTAACCACACCAACAATACCTTAC
Organism: Calopteryx splendens; assembly: GCA_002093875.1. Lineage (NCBI taxonomy): Eukaryota > Metazoa > Arthropoda > Insecta > Odonata > Calopterygidae > Calopteryx > Calopteryx splendens. The sequence goes on along the minus strand of LYUA01000254.1, from coordinate 185,077 downwards.
GAAAATTTAGGCAGTTCCATTTTTACAATTTTTATTATTTTACTTGTCCACACAGGAAAATAAACCAAATACTTAGTTATCCGGGCTAAGAAACGTAAGAATGTCGGAATACACCTAAGAAACGGTTCAGATTATTTACCATAAAGACATTAGTCGCCAATCTGCTTATTCCACATGTTTTTAGCGCCAGGTATTAAAATTAACTTATTTTAGATTAAGCCCTTTAGCATACAAAATAAAACATGATGCCCTTACGATTTAGAAATAAATATAGAAAATTAAAGGGGGTGCTGAAGATACACAGGATGGCGAAGATATTATCGTAAAAACTGTTAGCGATAACGACTACGAGAGTTTGACGGATGGGGAAAGACCATTACTGGCACGAACACGGCGTGTGAAATATTGAAATGAACCAATTCTTTTCTAAATGCAGTTTTCGATTTCTTAGAATGTTTTGGCACCGGGATATCATAGAGTTAGATGTAAAAATAATGTTCAGAGGCATCATATAATAATTATATTAGCCAAACATAATGATTATGCTACCCTTCCTGCACATAAACAAAATCTCCATCGTTCACTACTACTACTAATTTCATATCTCCTCATCCCACATTAAACACAAGATGTTTAGCGTAGTCAATGATACAAGTCCGTAGAGGAACAAATAACTTCAATCCTAATTCAATTTCCCCGTATTTCTGGAAGTTTTTTCAATTTATTAAGGTAATCTGGAGAGATTTGGGTATAGAGGGATGTTCAATAACTAGTGATCGTAGAATTTTTACTCAGTTTATTGCACTAATACTTAATTTTATGTTATATTGTTAGCATAATATGCAATGCATACGTGGTACAAGTTTCATTGATTTGACTCCAGTATTGCGTCAGTTCCATCCGAAAATGTCAAAGCAGCGTAATGCCTCCATCCTTTTTCGCTGACTTAGGCGAATTGAACGTGCTTCAACTTTCAACAACTGCCGCGGTAAGCTCTATCCTCGCCTATCATCTAAGTTCGGATTAATTACTGATCAAAAGAACATTATTGAATGAAAAAATTCTATCTATTCGAAATACCATTAGCATTTAAAGACATAAAACGTGTTCTAAATATCTAAAGAAAATTCTAGAATTCTAGAAAGAATCATTCTTTGTAACAGATGAACAGTGACTCTCTTCCCAGCGGGCATGGACGAGGGAACAATTTAATTCCGACTGAAAGAACCAGATAATGGACCAAAACTGTAAAGTGAGTTTAGCGTAGACATTTACAGTTTCCCCGGGATCCAATTTTCATTTTTTATTTCTCTTTTTTTCTCATTATATGGCATTTAAAATTACGTTTATTCCTTTCCCTGAGTGGGCAAAAACAATAATTTCTCGAAACGTCAATGTTCTTTATTATCCACTTCTTGCACTTTGGGCTACAGTTCTAGTGCATTAAAATGAAGGCAAAAGACAGGGAGCTAGCTGACAATGGGTGAAATGAATACCTATAATGCGGCTACAATGCGGAATGCTCAGATTTTCGCAAGATGCGTCGTCATCGTTAATGGAATGAAATGCACTCGATAAAACATTCCAGTCTTATTTCATTCTTAGGTTTCTCAACCAGCACTCACGAAAGCGAGAGGACTCCTAATACGACCTTGCGTACCAATGCCTACGTCAGTCAACTATGCAATTTTCCTAACGAAATAATACAATATTAATATTTACACTATCTTCTTATTATGACCATCGTTTTCAACACAGTTCGAAGAAACTCTTCAGTTTTCGGGTGACAGCGTGTCTAAGGGACGGCAGCTATTTGAAGATCATAAATAGTTAAAATTGCCAGTAACAGATACGAAAGCTGGCCTTAGCGCCGCGAAAAACCTGTACAATTTGCACACGCATGGTTAGGGGTGAAAGAGATTGCTACCATGATATTTGGGCGAGTCCTTGAGACTTTTCGAAGACAGAAAAAAATGATATATTGCACAAACCTGTGGTAAAATTGTAAATATATTTTTACGCTAATATCAATGTAACAGTAATTACGAATTTTTATCTGGGGCTCGTTTCTCTAAGGTAGTTGTCCATTTTTATGGCCCCTGAAATTAGTCGCAACGTCACATAAAAGTTAAAAGAACTCTAAGAAAAAACATACATATTCGTGCATACATTTACGTAGATATGGCATAAAAATAAAAAATTGATAAATATATAAAAGAACGAACACAAGGTTACAGGGGAAGGTGAGAGAATGAGGATTCCCCACACAAAAATGTTTCCTGGACCGGGAATTGAACTAAGGACCTGAAAAACAATGGAAAACTGGTTGTAAAACGTGAAAGACGTAAAATAAGCCGCCAATCTGCACTTTTCGATCCTATTTCATTCAGTGAAATTGTGCATCAGTGTTAGAAAGCGCGCCGTGTGACGGGCGTGGGAAACAGCACTCGAAGCGAAATCAAGTGCGTATGTTTACGCACGGCCAGGAAACGACGTCTGCACACGGCCAAGTAACAGTGTTTACACAACAGGGACGTAGTGACCACCGCATACTTTTTGCCCCGCGTGCAAACACAACTAGCCAATGCATACATGTTTCTCGCCCATGCATTTGCTGCTCCGCATGACTATTTAATGAATTACATTTTAAAGACTTCCACAAAATGTAAAATTGACTATAAGTGCCCAATATAAAATACTATTTTTTCTTAAGCAGGCCTACAGTGCACACGAATTATAAAAGAGAAAAAGATTTTTGCATAAGTTCGAAAACTAAGCACACTTTCAAAACTTTTATCCACATACTGCACGAGGGTCCGACAGAAAAGTAAACGTGTTAGCCATCTCTCAGCAATTGATCAGAACACCTGGCATCCTCCCATTTCGGACGTAATCTTAGCAAGCCCTTCCATTTCAACATTGCTACAGTGAAGTTTCCAGCCCACCCCAAAAATTCTTCCAGCCGTTTGTATTCAAAATGCAACCAAATCTAATTGACCAAGGAAAACTGGTGTAATAAAGGGTTATCACTTATTTCTGATTTCCTGACTTTTCCAGGTTTTTCAAATAAAAATCATGTTTACCTATCTTTAAAAGGTAACCTGAATGTACTACTCCCCAAGTAGTATTGCCTTATATAATCAGCATGCATACACTACATAATTTTCAAGTATATTGTGTGAAAATCAAAAGTTTATGTTGACCAAATTAAAAAAAAATTTTGAAACACAGTTAATCTGTACAAGTAATTCATTTTATTCCCTGGTTCCTGTAAAGCGACCAACTTAGCCTTTTGCCTTAGCGTTTTTTTTCGAAGTGGATTAAGGCGAAGCCCCTAGATCAATTTTCCAGTGATTTTTCCTAAATTCCCTAACTAATCCCGATGTACTCTACCCAAGAAGAAAATATTTCCCAGGTTTAGGTTTTCTCGGCTTTTCAGATAGGTGTTAGCCCTTAATGTGATAGAAAGCCATGCACTCTCAATAATCCCAAATAATAGCCACATTAAATTCATACACTGAAGCCCAACTTGAGATTACACACGAAAATGAAACTAAAAAGCATGTACGAATTGGTCGGCGCTAAGCGATCTATACGCAGGTTGTGCGAAGCATAAACATAAGAAATTAAACACACTCGATTAAGATTAAAACGTTAGCTGAAAAGCACAGGCATGAATCATCGTATTTGCATTAATTAAGGCTAATATAACACAAGAGACAGGACAAAATATAATCATCTCAAGAACAATTCTATTAGCAAACTAATGTGTAGGAGTCCTCCTCCTATGGCACGAATCCTTAGCCTCGATGACAGACCTCGAACTATCAGATCCCCAGCTCAGGAAAATCTTTGATTTAGAGCAGTATATCAACATTGGGCGTGCGTCCCACATGTTAAAATAATGTTGCTTACGTCACCTCATCACCAGTATAGTAGAAAATAGCCACAATAAACAACGTATTAAAAATAAATCTATAACGATGGAAGAAATTAAAATTAAAACGTTTTACCTACGTTAATTAGATATTTGAAGCCCCTAAGCATACTTTTTCAGAACTTGGTTGGCCAATAAGCCAGATGGAACATCAAAATCTTTGAATGTTGAGGTGGGGCATGATCCAAAAAAGGTCGGGAATCACTGATCTCGAGCTACAAATATGCTCCTGGCGCCACTGCCCACAGTCGTCCGCACACCACAAGCTTCTTTGCCGAGAATTCGTCAACCTTTACACTGAAGGGCACATCACATAATTTTATATGAACAAGGGCATGGAAACCGGACACATGCAAAGTTGTGAATCCACCAATCCCGAGTCAGAGAGACCCGGCAAATAAGGGCGAGAGTGCGTTACTCCCTTGAACGTGAATCATGGAAGGATGGGCGACGGAGATGGCCTTTGTCCGCAGGGCAGGGTTGGTGGATAGGAGGGCGGAGAAAAGGGTAAGGTATGGGGAGAAAAGGGGGAGGGCGAGGGGGTTTTTAAAGGGAGACACGCCACCTTCTGTCGGGTCCCCCACTTTTTTTAAGTGCGGCATGCTGGCGGGGACCGGGGAGTGGTGCACTGAGGGGACCAACCGCTTATCATTGGCTTGTTATGCGCGCAAAATAAAGGAGAATATGGACTCGTAGCAGGGCTCGACGGTTGGAACAGCATGGTGAGGGTGTGGTGTTACACCAAGTTCCTTTCTCATTCCTGCGTCCTACTACAGTGCCCCGCGGGTCCAACAGAGCCTTGAAACGAGACTCATCTTAGGTGGTAATAGTTCTTGTCTGTACAGGAGTTTTATATATACAGGCGAAATATACTTTTATAATTGGTGCTAAACATAATGATATTGCATATTATTATCCGATTATTTCCTCGGTGAATGGAAAACGAAGGACAACATAGGAGGACACGACCTTCGTATCGATTACACATGAATTCAGTCTTTCAATTATCTGGCAAAACTTGTCGAGAGCAATGATCATTCGATTAAACAAAAATAGCTATTAGTTGAGGAGCCAGAGAGGGATGAACTTAACTTAAGCGTTAACATGATTTTTATTCCAAAAACAGCCATTGGCCTCAAAGTTTGAATTATAAACATGTAACCAAACAAGGATAATCACAAACACCCGAGCCTTAGGTGAAAGGAAAACCCACGTAATTGGTTATGAACTTACGACTGCGTACCGGATTCAACAGCCTAGGGAGTTACCCAGCCGCTACCGACACCGGATGGGTTTAAATGCAGTTCTGACCAAGAGCCCCGGCAACTATTAAGGACTGCTAGATGCCAATTGCTTACTTGGTTCATCGAACGTCAGTTGAACACAGAAAAAGAGAAGCCGTTCGCGTCTCCCGAAATGACAATTTCCCAAAACGTCGAATTAATCTTATGTGAACAATGAATTAAATGAACAAAGGTAACAGGGATATGCTCGTTATTGTGACGAGCTCGAATAATGTTGAGGCGGCATCGTTCGTCAATTGTCACATATTCCTTAGCAGAGCATTTTTTTCATGTTACACACGTCCAACAAGTTTTATTTGATGACCACCCAGAAAACCAGGCGTAATAAATAATCCAATAGTATTATATAATCGAAAAAATTGAGAAAAAGTCCTATACATTGTAAGTGCTTTTTACAAGAACCAGATAAGAGAAGGGAGCCATTCCATATACAACCGAAGTGACCACTAGTAGATCAGGTTCTGCCGGTGAGTTACACAAACGCCAATTCTTTCTACTAACGGGTACACATCCAATAGGGCGTTACATATTTCCTGAGTTCTCAATAGTCGTTCTTCTCGTCGATGGAAGAACATGAAAAAACTACAATCGGTATCAGTTATGAGGAGGCAGACACCAAACATTAGAAGTCTTACGCATCGTTCCTATTACACTTCCTTTTTCATTCTAGTAATTCAGTTACATCAGGGGAGAGCAGCCTCACCGGTGATGTAGTCACATTAATAATTACTCTCACCTTAAGACGCATGCTAATGGTAAACCTTTCAGAATGAAACCTTAAACATTAAAAAAAAAACTAGAAGTCGAGTTCTATCAAACACATAGCCCTAACACAAAATTATTTTCGTTCAGGTTAGTTTTGACATATATCACGATGGGGCGTTGTTACTTCTAATTAAATGCTTGCTCATCACTGTGTATGCTCGTAAATATTCTGATGGCGATATGACCAAATATTATAATACGGAACCTATTGTCTAACACACAGAAGTATAGTTTTAACAGATGACCTTCTTGAGTGTAAAATTTTGGTTGATCGCAATTCAATACATACGGAGAGATTACGGAGAGATGTATGTTTAGGATTCAATAAGAATTTGAACAAAGTCGTAATTTCGTATACGAAGTATTTCACAGAATATACTAGCATCTTGCTGGCTGATTTAAATATTTATTTAATACCATTGATTTTCTAAATCATGTAATTACTGAAAACTTACTTTATCAAAAATTTGCTCTCTTATCAACATAATTTCTTCCGCCACTGAAGATAAGCACCTCTATGCTCCCCATAAGAAAAAAAATTCATTTATGCGTTATGGATGAATCCGATTTACATGTGAGTAAATAATGTGGTGAAAAAATATCTTCCTGACCGAATTGAAACCGTTCGTGGGTTAGATTCGACGTACGTGCTGTAGGTTTCCCACCCCTGTGAGCGTGAAATTTCTCATACACACGCCATTTCCGGTAGTGACGTGGATTTGTTACCTTAAAGTTTTTTCCTAAGCTAAAGTTATAGTGCGGAGATCCGTAATGATGGAGGTCGCACTATAACCCTCCAATACCCACAGAACTACTCTACTAGGGTATGTGACAGATCATATCAGAACATCAGTCATTTATTGAGTCACAATCGGTGAGATGCATACGAATTTTTTCATAGAAAGCTCATAAATAAGTTCAGACAGTCCATTAAAATAGATTAAAACAGTCCATGGGTACGGTATTAATAATGAGAACACCGATGATGGCGGAATTCATCTCCATTGTGTTACGATGTGCGCGGGAAAAATAAGAACTTTAAAGATACTCAGAGAATTTTAATGCATCGATAAATAATGTGCATCGATAAATAATTCGATATCTGACGATCCTCATATCCATTTAGTTGGTTCCAGAATTTACCCATTTTGAATCTGAAGGGCGCAACCTTGATGTGCTTCATCAATTGTGCAGCACAACAATGAAGGGCAACTCGTAAATGACTTGGCTTTTGTTAAACATTCTCCCTTCTTAGCGATAACGTTCGCTATTCACCCCAAATCCGACAAACAACAATTCCCATAAATCAACTAACAACATTTCTTCCCCACCCGACCTTTTACAACCCCTCCCCCTACCCAGTTAGCCTTTATATACCTACATTACTACGGACTTAAAACCGTGTAAATGTATTGTTCCGGAAAGATGAAACATTAGCACTGAAACACGTTGTACACATTAAAACTCGCTGAGGAAAATTAATACTTACGTTGAATTAAATTCTTTCCGGCGTAATGTTGTGGAAGTTCACTATGAATAATGATAATTAACGATGTTTTAATCCACTGAGTTTGATCCATTGAATATCAAACTCAGTAGATTAAAACATCGTTAATTATCATTATTCAATACTTAAGTTTATTATCATATCGATGCGTTAAGGCCGAGTCTAACTCGTCCTTTAAAGTCTCGCTTATTTGGGAAGGATGAGCACAACGCCGAATGTTATCGTTCGGAATCCATCCATGGGGGATGAGATAGAAGGTAAGAAGCCTAATATTCCTCAGTAAATAAAAGAAAACTTGTCTCCAGAATAAGCAAGAAGTTGTGTGAAATTGTAGCAATGAGGAGATAAGGGGCAGTTCCTTTCTCTCAGTCGCGTTTCACAGTACAATAAAATAGAATCCCTAGATACTTATAAACATCTAAAAAACATTGGTCCAGGGAAGATAAAGTATGCAAACGATTATCGAAAATACATCTAAAGGGAGGTATGTGCGTCCGTGCACGGTCATTTCATAAATTTATGTAGTGTGGGAAAAATATGAAATATTTTGTCCATCTCGTATCCTACGTTACCGCCTATACAAGTTCTAATGATTCCATTACGCGATTATTCTTTCCTCGAAGTTCCCCATTCCTAATCTACCTCTCTATAATTTGCTATTCTGTGATTTGTCAGTTTTCTGGCAGATATCATGTTATTTTCGTAAAAGTAATTGACTGTTTCAGTTTTAAGAGGTTTAAGGTTGGTACGCAGTTAATATAAGCGGGGTTATACTATGTTTTCTAACTATAACAATATTTAATAAATAGAATGAGACAAATGAAAGATAGCAAATGCTTTTTCAATATCCTTATCGACTGGGATCAAATAATCGCAAATCTGCTGAGGTGTTCAAGGAAATAACCCAACATATGACACACGAGGTCCCAATAACAAACCTATAGGGAGTGGTAACTCGGGTCAACTTCAAGGCTAAGCAGGATGGCACTAAAATCATTTTTTTCAGACCGGATTTCCCCTATGCCCATAAGTTGCCATTTGATGCTAACATAACCCAAGCAACATATTTTTAAATAGGTTTATATTTAACCCTGCCGCCTTGCCCCAGAAATTTGAAATATTAAAAAAAATTGCTGCGAAATTTACCAAAAACTCGTTTGTAGAGGACGAGATACTTCAAGCACCGAATTATTCACAGCAGAAAAGGATACCGTAGGTCTTCTCGGCTAAACACCAAAATCTATTGACGATCTACTGTGGCGGTTGTGATTAATTATTCAATAACCCACATCTTGAAATTTAAAACTGAAATTAATGGAAAACATAACCGAAAAACCAATCGAAAAAAAACCAACGAATGAACTTACAAACACCGAAACATTGACCGAGCATGTATGGGAATGAATAATGACTGAAACTATAACATTGAATATCAATGCATTTTAAACAGAAAGAGACAAACTCCAATGCTCTATCCTAGAACTACAAATAGTGTGCATCCACCCCCTTTTCTATATTATAAATTGTTAGAGTACGGCCCAGTGTAAAATACTCGAGTGATTTCATTATCACAAAAACAGAAAATGTCCAAATGTGAAATAGTTTTTCTACCACCAAGCAACACGTTCTCAACTATACACAATTCAATGTATTCGTCAGATCGTCAGCAGTGAAAGAGACCTCAGCCGTTGGGAGTTCCAAAAAATAGAAAAATTTTGGGCACTGCGATGACGGCTTTCACATTAGTTTGTCAGCGAAGTTTCGCTGCTAACGGAATGAAAATATCAGACGAGGGAGAAAACATCTTTGGAGGTGTACATTCCCCGATATCAAAATCAACATGCTTCCCGCAAGCTACGGTATGAAGCGTTTTGCATTGTGAATGCTTCAAGCAGCAAGGGAAAGTGTGATGGGGGAAAAGGAAAACCGGGAGTTGGAAGGCGAATAATGAATTTCGTAAATAAAATTGTTTGCGCTAAAATGTTTCCGTCGACTCTTAAACCTTTCAAAGACCAAAAATTTTGTAACAATTAGTAATTTTCGCAGAAAATATACTGAAAATCTACTGGGGCTATCATACATTCCCCTAATAATAATAACTTGCCAAATGATTTACTAACTTATTTACGAACCAAATACTTAACTAATAAAGGGGAGGTAAAGAAAAAAGTAAAGAAATGGCTTCTGGAA
>LYUA01000254.1:73503-88407 GCA_002093875.1 Calopteryx splendens | reverse complement strand
TTTGGCAATGGGAAAACTGAGGGATTTGAAGTACCAATTGTTGGAACATCTATCCTATTCAACAGATTTGGTTTTCTCTGACTTCCACCTATTCCCAAGAAATTCCTAAGAAATTCATAGCAGGAAAACGTTTTGAGTCACATGAAGAGGTGATAGCAGCCGTATATGGGTAATTTACAGACCTTCCAGTATCACTCTTCAGGGATGGAATCCATCCATTGGAGAAATGGATGTGTATTCGAATAAAGGAGGACTATGAAGAAAAATAAATGCATTTTTGAACTAAAAGTGTTTCACTATCAGACTGAGAACTTTTCTCCTTGCACTCGTAGTTTCTATGTCATAAGAGATTGTCACCTACCCAATTACAAATAAATGGTTCATTGTATGACAGAAACATTCATGACACAAAAATAAAATTTTGTAACTAATGTCCCTTCAGCTAATCAATTTTTATTTATTTCCACATATTTTCATGATGTAAACAATTTCCCAAAGGCCTTTAGAGTTCCAAAGCTTCCCAAGTGGCATCACTGGTGCAAGCCAGAGAATAGATCTGTTTTGGGAAAGGCTCATCATTGCAAGATAGACTGCAGCAGTATGGGGATAGGATGGAAGTGAATTGTGCTGCAATAACTATGAGCCTACACCTTTCAGCATTATACGGAGATAAAAAAAGAGCAATGAGCATCACAAACAGTTATTGGCCGATCACAGTTGGTAGATTTCACCATTATCTTTGAGAGAAAGTTCAGGAACCAAAAAAACAAATGTTTAACGTAAAATTCTATTTTAACATTTTAAATGGATTTTACCATATTTTATAACTTTTGATGGTATTTGTTCATTGACAGTACTTTGCTTGCTAGTAAATTTTCTGCAGCATCCTATTCAGTCTTGAGAATGTAGTCTTCTCTCTTGTCATCATCAAAGGGATCCTTTTCCTAAAATATTCTGGAGCATATTTCTTTCACATCACAAAGAAGGTTCAGATACATTTTCATTGTTTGTTTAATCTTTAACTTCAATAAGAATTTTAACATTGCTATCCTGGATGGCATTGTTGTTTCCTGTGCTCTTTGAAGTGGTGTTCTACAGCTTTGTTAGCTGCCACAAATTATACCTGCAAAAGGTTACTCGGGAATTCTTTACACAGGTTTCTCATTCACTCTTTGATTGATTCTGTGCTTCTGCATTCGCCATTTCTGTTTCTACCAAGTAAGACTTTTTACTAAAATTTTTTAAAATTATTATTTAAAAATGCATTTTTTATTACTGTTCCTACAATCACTGCTTCAACTATACACTATATTTTGTAATTTCTAGTCTGTCATCTCAATCATTTCATGTAGACTTCTTGCTAGAAAATTTCATTAACTTCAGTGTGGAACATATAGATGCTTAAAAAATGTATGAAATGGTGAATGCACAAGCATTAGTATTTGCATAGTTTTCTGATGCATATTAAGTTTTGAATTTTGGCACAAGTACAGTAAAAGTTGAATAGGGCACAATGCACATTACTTAAGAATATTTAAAAGTTAAAATATTTTAATGCCCAATACATAGTTTAAATATGAGAAATTGAAGTATTTCACCCAAATTTTCTTTTGTTTCAAAGTTGTTGGAGAAATTTGAGCTGTGGTGATGAAGTTAAACCCCAAAAGTATGTTTCACTCAACAATAAGAATAATGAAATTTTCTAAAATAAACTAGATACAATTGAACAATTTAACTCACTTCCTTGTAAGACAAGCCTGCTTGCTGCGACCAGAGCCACCAAATTTCACCATATCCTTGCATGAAGTGCATGACCCGCAATCAGGCTGCTGGCAAGCCTCACATATTCCACATCTGCGCTTCTTACAAGCCTGTTGAAGAAAATGTTATCACAGCAAAACAGCAATGCAATTCCATAGAAATATCTTTTCAAATATGAAACAATTCAAGGAAACTATCATGACATTCAGTTGACCCCTACTTCATGATCTTGATTAACACATACTATTGAAAAGTCCCAGATATCCTATAATCTACAGGTTTGGATTTCCACTCTGTTGAATAGGTTTCATTGGACATCACATCATGAGTTTCTAAATACCTGTGAACCCATATACCACATATTTTAAGACCCAGGTTTCTACAGCGCCAATATTAATGCACTTCAGAGGACATGAAATTATGAAAATACTGTCAAGTGAGTCACTGACACCATTAAACATAGTGAATTGTAGATGTTTACAGGACACTTAATTAATTATTTGCATAGTTATGTGAAAATATCTTAACTTCTAATGTATGATTACAAAAGGCTGTAATCACCTGACCCATATACTTTCTGATAACCGGTCCCCTGGCGGCAAGGAAAAGCTAATCTAACCTTTCAGATAGCTCAGATAAAAGGAAGAAAACTTGGCTGTTACACAAAATAATATTTTATTCACAATGGATTTCAATTCAGCATATCATCTTATGGCAGATTTTTACAATTCCGTCCCAGCTTATACACATGCTTATACTTATGCACATACTATGAGTGGGATAAGGCCAATTGGTCCAACCATATTCCACATGTAAATAAGCTGGATTGAAATTGTAAAACTTTGCCAGAAATTGATAAGCTGTATTGAAACTGGTCATGAAGAAAATATACTTTGAGGAACAGACAAATTTTCTTCCTTTCTCATCATGAAGAAGTTCCACCAAGAGACACCATACCACACAGATTTCTCATTTCTACCAATTACGCATTATCAACTAGCACAATTATTTTGCAGCAACTACCACTCCTTCAATTTGTCTATACCCCTGACCCAAGAAACAATGTTTTCCTTATGCACTTTAATGAAATCACAGATATAAAAAGGAATCCTTACAAAATTAATTGACAAGTTTAAATCCTTTTCAACTCATAAATCTAAACACAAATTTAATTGCTATGAAAAAATGCTGAAAAAATATATTTCTGATAACAGCGTAACTTTAAAAAACATAAAACTAGAAATTATGATGGACTATTAGGTGGGATTAAGCTTTTTACCATCACTCTGAAGCCTCCCATTATCCTTCACACTTCAGATTGCGTATTCAATTGCAAAAAGCAAGAACCCATAAAATAAGAATTATCAAGAGGAAACGGGGAACATTAGCTGAAGTAAAATGACAAAATGGAACTGGTATGGAAAAGCAAATACAAGGATTTAATATAGCAAAATCTCATGAGAGCTAAAACAACAGAGAGAAGAGGAAGCCTTTTGTGGATGAATTAACAAACTTTCAAAAGGTATATGAGTTACCCATCTTCAACGTCCTACACCTTTAATCTCCCTCAATCCCTGTCTAAGTCTCAAGGATAGTTTACTTAGAGAGTAAAAGGTAGAATAACTGTGGTGGCTACAACAGAGAACCCTAACTTCCTCTACACCTTAACTGCTGACTGCTCTAAAGTAATGGAACTTATCCAACAAGACCACTGTTATTTGCTTTCACTGCTCAGATCTCTCTCCTACATGTTTATGCCTCAGAATTAACTACAACAGTGTGGTCTTTCAAACAACTGATTAGCAGAATATACAGCAGGAAGAAAGACTTAATCCACCCTGGCAAGAGAAGTCTCTATTCGTCTTAAGCCCATGGCGTGAAGTACATATATATGGCCCAAGTGATACCAAGAATTACCTATATAATCATATACCATGCAATTTTGTATTATCTTGAAACGGATATGACAACAGCAATAATAATCATTCCAATAAGGCCCTTCAGGTATCTGGATGACCTGGAGATTTTATTTTTAGATTCCATGCCAATTATCCCTGATGCATTTCCCACACTCATTTGTTTCTTTGTACGTATGTGAGTTCATGTACACACTTGTGAGGAAGAGCACATATTTGGAGAGCCTCTGCAGCTGTAGAAACAAAACTAGGACACGTTCAAACCTTAGTTGGTTAAAGGCAGTGTGGCAGACTTGGGCTAATCATTGACTTCCACCCCAATCACTCAAATTATTCCTTCTATTTTCCCCCTTCCAAATTCTGCCACCTCTAGATAAATTCCCTTAGTCATTTTTGTCCATCATAATTAATATTTGATTTATTCGGTACCTAGTGCATTGAGTACAGTTTTTATGATGCCCATCAGTTATTTATGCAAATTTCATGAACCCAAATCGGTGCATGACAACATGGAAAATATTATAATGATATGTACATGAAACTGGATTTGTAAACTAAAATACTACGGGAATGAATACATGTCTAATTTTTTACAAGCGTGGAATGTCTGAATTAGACAGGAGTACTCTATCCACATCTGATAAATTGTAAAATTTAATAGGATACATACAGTCATGATGTGAGTTTCCAATCAAAAAGCAAACCATGATCTTCTTTAGAGAGTATATCATAAAGTGAATATGCATTAATGCAAGTCTCTTGTAAGCAGTGATGGCATCAAAAGTCAACCAATCTCCAGTCTCTGATTGGCATAAATATGATATTAAAGAAAATAATTCTGTATCAAAATGAAGATTTAATTTATTCCGGTAGATAAAATTAAAAGTAATTGTATCTGTACATGTAATTCTATACGTTACTTTTTCAAAAAGTAATTTGTAATTATAGTTGGTTACAATTTCCCTTATGTAATTGTAAATGGGCCTGATAACATTTTTCCAGTACTTTTCCCATCACTGAATGTAAGTAGGGACTTACTGTACCAACCAATTTTATTCCAAGAATGTATTCTTCCTTAAAGGGTCTCTTGGGCATGACCAGGTGGAAAATAATAATATTCTAAATGAGAACCCTCAAACTCTTACCATAAATTCTTTCCCTTCAGCCTTCAAATCTATCTGTTCCCGGAAAAATATCTCGAACACCTCTTTCACAAGTGGAGTAGTAGTAGCTTTGGTCCACTGTGACTGTTTTTTTAGATTCACATCTCTACGTTCACTTCTCCGCATGGCCCGCCTAAAAAGTAAGATAAAACAACTCATTGATTTAAGGAACAACAAGTGAAAACTGCAGATACATGCAACATTTGAGAAACCTTTTAAAATCTCATCTACTTTACACAAAAGTATAAGGTTTCTAATGCCGAGGTTGCACTGCATAGCATATTTTAAATAGAAGATTTTGTGTAGCACTGGATATGGAAGACAAAGTTGCAGGCCTTCACCAGAGCATTGATTTTTATACTTATGAAAACTGTACTCCATGCACATTATGACACAGGTGCTATGGTTTACAAATGAGTATAATTTGTTACTCTATACCGATAACGACAATAGAGACATATTTTTGCATGAATTGGCCAGTATGAAGCTTTAGTAAAAAAATTCAAAGATTGAACACAAGTTTTTATATTGCAGGAATAATTGAAAAAAGAAACAGGAATGCAGAAATTGTTTAAACATATGCCATGATAAAATATCCCAAAAAAATGATTCCTTGACAATAATGGAATAATGTAAGCTTTTCTGGTATTAAATTGTTAGCTAATTAACTCATTAGGTGCCTAAGAAAAACGAACTCAAGATGTTACCTCTTTCCAAAGGTGACACCAGCTAACTTGATGAGTGACCTCACACAGGGTGCAGTTAGGAGAGATTCTTGCATGCCAGAGGAGCCCTCACCTTCTGATGCACTCATATCAACATTGTCAAAACTATGTATTTGTTCACAAATGAATTGTGCATGCCGAAGCAATCCATCCTCAGTTAATGATGGCATGTTTCCAGGAGGAACAGTAGTCTTGAGGCACAAAGAAAAGGGATTTGCATAATAAACATTTACAATTTGGCAGAGTGTAAAACTTCAAAATAACCAAACATTTTTTAACATTAAATATAGATTACTAAAATGAACTGTGAATGTTTTTCCACAGCACAAATATTGTTATTAATCATCATTAACAGGGTTGGAATACCCTTCAACACAACTTTCACAAAAATCAGTTGACAACATTTACAACACATAATTATATTAATATGCATAACATATTTATTCCACGATGTCAACTCACATAAATTAAGTCAAGAATATACTAAATAAGATGAGACAAAATTTCAATTTCCAGAACAGTGCGAAAATACACTTGGCAACATATGTTTGATATCAAAAGTAACTAACAAATCTTTTTAAGATTACTTAATCATACATTAGTTGTCTTTTAAATATAATGGAATCATAAAAAAATTCTGAGTGTATTTATTGGAGAACATCATTCTGGTGTTGATAGGTGTGACTTACTATAGTTTAACCTATGATAATTAGTACTGAAGTGGAATTGACTGTAAAAATATTTGGGAGCATAAAAATGTATAGATTTTAGAAGAGGGCAATCAATTAAAAAGTCAATTTACATATATGTTAACAGAATATCAGTTTGTGATGTTCAGATAGTGTATTTAAACAAAATTTATATCCACAAAATCTTAGGAATTTTTATTTTCTTTCAATTCTTGTTAAATAATTTTCATAATTAGAAGCCCATACTGTTGTAGAGGCATCCAGAATTAGTCCTACAGAAGGCATTTATTTAAATTATTTTACTATAGTACAGAAAAATATTTTAATTGTATAAATATCTTTGAAACTTGTAAATTTCTATTGACAAATTCTAACATTTTGAGGTCTTTGGAGCATATGTTTCCAATATGTTCGTTGAAGTCTACATGGGGCTGAATACTATTCCTCGGTTCCTAATGCTATTGACTTGCTCAAGGTAGAGCATAGAAAATTGGTGTTTAACATTTTAAAAATTTACCACTTTGCATTTATTGAGATTTAATGCCAATTTACTGTCCATAAACCATGTTAAGAAATTAATGAAGTCCTGCAGAAGTAGTTCACAATCTTCATTTGATCTGATTTTTTATGCTAAGTCATTAGCAACAAGAATATAATAGGTAAATATTTTAACTTTTTAATGTCATAAATAAGAATATTGAGTTAGAATGGTGATAAATGAGCACCCTGAGGCAGCCTACACATTGCATTGACGGGCTCTGAATACTTATAACTGATTTTAACAATTGCTTTCTCTTTCGGAGATAACAATTTAACCATGGCCGTAAAGGGTAACTAAAGTGTACAATTTTGTACTAGAGTGTACAGAGTCAAAGGTTTTACAGTAATATGAATAAATTTAATCTAAATTTTCTGAGCTGAGCCATTTTTAAGACTTAAACAAAAATTCCTCAGAGATAATCAAATTTCTCAAGTAAATTGACCACAAGTATCCAATGTTACTCATCAACTACTTGTGTTTTCAAAGATTCATTTAAATATTTTGGAAATATGAGATAGCATAACAATTAGTTTAAAAGGCAGACATCATATTTACATCCATTTTTATGGAGTTGAGTTACATAGATTATCTTCCAACTACCTGAGATAGTTTCAGTCAATAAGTGCAACTTAAAAAGTTTATTCAAAGCTGGTGCAAGTACAAAATTGCATTTTTGAACAAAGTTAGGTGATATCCCATCAGGGTCCAAGGATTTTGTGATTTTTAAATTGTCACTTTTTTAAATTACTAACGAGGGGGTGACACTATTATTTTTGGTAGCATATTTTCACTATGAACATTTTGGGATATTTTAGGATTGTTATAGTTATAAACTGACCCGAGCAATAAGGCAAATAAATTCACATCTTGTTCATTTTGACCATAATTATTATTTAAATCCATACTATCTGTTACGCCATCATTCCTTTTCTTATTTTTTATATTAATTTATAAGATACTGATCATGGATTCTATTGGTGTCTTTTTGAGGTCATCCTTACAAACGGCATATTTGTTCAAATCATAATTGATGCCTGATAAATTCTGGTGGAGAAAATTAATTCACAGTTCATTTTAACAGAGAATATCTCAACATAGTAATGCCTGAAACAATTTTTTACATTAAATATAGAAGTATGATTACCCTCAACGTATTCAGGAGATCTTCATAAGTATCCCCACCGTTACCTCTTGTTCCACACAGAAACTCAATCACAACTTTGCTCATAAAAATCTTCTCTTGGACCACATCCACAAATGGAGCATACTCTTGGCTAGGGCTCATGAGGATGTATTCTCCAAATGCAGTGGAAAACCCAATGAGGGCAGATTCTCCACCATCAAAACCAGAGACCCACCATTCATTGATGGGTCCAAGGTTCTTGGCAGGAATGCCACCTGGAAACCATTAGAAAGTTGACTGGGTCAGCATTTTCAAAGCAGCAAATTTCATTCCATGAGACATCAAAATTGGCATCATTCTTTTAAGGCAAGTTATACTCCCAACCACATTGATCCCAGCTAATAAGAGGGTGTGTACATATTTCAAAAAGTGATTTCTTGGTGATAGACATTTTATAATGAGCAAGACTGTTAATGTCTCCAGAAACATCAGACACATAACCAGAAAGATACATATAAGAGGAACTTTGTAACATTTGTCTACTTGTTTGAGGGAGAATTGGAATTAGCTAAAGAAGCTCCTACAAAGGGAAGGGAATAGATGACAAAGATATCAGGTAAAGATCTAAAGAGATGCACAGCATGGCTTTGCATGGCTTGGAAACTTGGTCATTGAGGCAAGAGGACAATCATAGGCTGAAGGCTTTTGAGATGAGGGTGTGGAGAAGGATGGAATAAGTGAAATGGAAAGCAAGGTAAATGAAAAAAAAGGCATTTTGGGACTGGTAAGGGAGGAGAGAAGATACTAATTGGGAGAAATCCAAAGAAGACAGGAGAAGTGGATGCAGGACGTATTGAATCACAATGGAACGCTGAAGATTGATAGAGGGGAAAATGTTGGGTTAGCGACATATAGAGAGGAAAAGATCAAGGATGTTGGATGGAATAAGGGAAGAAGAAATTATGCAGAATTGAAATATAGGACATTATAGTGTTGGTTGTTAAAACGCTATATGCCATGTTAGTTGTGTAGCAGTGGTGTACAACAAAAATCTAACCTAACCAGTACACTGCTATATTTATTATTACACACAAAAATTTTTATACAAACAACATTTAAATTTATTTTTATTCTGTAGTTACTCTACTTTCTTGTTATACAAGCAATACATTAAGCAGCACAGAGTTGCAGATACCCAGCCTTAGAAGTTACATACCTTCAATGTCACTATTTTCTTCATAAATTGCCTTGACATAACCAGAAAAATACAGTAAGGCATTCCTTTCAATTAGACCATTATCGAATGGGCAGAGATGTCCTTCCTGATCAAAGACCCTAAAAAAATTAAGTAATTAAAACCAGGCAACATAAAGGAAAAAAGGGTGACCTGAAATTGCATGGCATTAAATTTAAAATATAACCGGCATGCAATTATGAATCTTTTGAAAATCTCAGCTATGTGAGTGTAAAAATTAATGACAGTTTCAGCTGGAAGTATCGTAAGGCATACTTAACCTTACTTCTGAGGGAAATATTATACAAATTTTATCTACTGAAATAAGCACAAGAAGTAAAACTTAGAAACTATTTACCACACACTAGTCAAACCCTTGTTAGCATATGGAATTATGTTATGCGGTGCCACAGATACTATAATAGAAGAAACATTATTTTGCAAAACCTAACTATCAAAAATACAATAAGCCACAGAGATTCCCTTTTAGGAAATTATTCAAAGAATTTTAATGCCCCTCAGACAACTTTGTGTGTTAAGTGTGCTAATTGTTTTAAGGAACAAAGGATGGCCTTGAATGCTGCAAATCATAGTTATAAAACAAGAGTCAATGGCAATAAAAATATTGATATTTCGAGTTTCAGGATACTAGCAGAGCAGAACACTAAATTGCCTGAAATATTAAGAAAAATTCATAACTTAAGAGCCCATTATAAATCTAATGTATCTACCAAAACTATGAAAGAAAAAAAGGGGAAAAAAAAGTGGATGATAAACAATTTTTTTTCTAAAAAGAAATGTATCTATGAGGATTGTTCTAAAAGGTATAATAGAAATCTGTATCTATGAGGGTTGTCCAATAAAGAGTGGTCATAAATTTTTATCTGCATAATTTAATGAGCAAAAGTTTAATTGTTGTATTGTTTGCTTAATGTGTAATGTAAGTGTGGTAAACACTTCATTGATTTGACTCAGGCATTGCATCAGCGGCAGCCATTGCAAGTTGAAACATATTCAGTTCACCTAAAGCAAAATTTTGCTTTCCATGAAGTGTTTCTTCACACTGGGAAGAAAGAAAAAGTCACATGGGTCTAGGACTATAAGGGAGGACGAGGAACATACTTCACATTGATTTTCACGAGATGTTCAATCTGCACATCAACGTCATATAGTTTGGGTATGAGCAGATCTGGAATCTACACTCCACAAACATGTTTCATGAGCAATTTTTCTGTTCCCAATGTATGGGTGGCACCAATGAAATTTTCAATATTTCTGATGGTGTTCTTAATGTTATTCTATGCTCTTCTCTTAAAATGGCAGCAGTGGTGTTAATGTTTACTTCTGTAAGAGTAGTGACTGGAGGTTCGGGTCCATTATTCTTCGAAATTGTCTCCCATCATTAAACATTTTAAACCATCTTCTGGCTGTTCTGCAGGGAAGAATAGACTCCTCATAGGCTTCCTGTGACATTACATAGGCTTAGGTTGAAGATTTGTTCAGGCAAAAGCAAAAATTCAATGCAGGGTATTACCTCCATCCTCCATCATTGCCTCATGAAATGAATATGTTTTAACTTGCAAGGGCTGCCACTGATCCAATACCAGAGTCAAATCAATTAAACTTGTATCATAAATACAAAACGTATTAAGCTAAAATTATAATTAAATTAAATTTTTGTACAAAATATTTATGTAAATTAAATAAATATACATATATACACTTCATTGAACTGCCCTCAAACAAATGATATTAATAATAATTCAATTCAATGAAGAAATTAAATATGCCTTGCTTTCAGTCAAGCAAATTAACAACTAGAAACAATTAAATAAAGATACTATGATCAAATTGCATCTGTTTATAACTACTTCGCTGAACACACAAAATAGGATGACCATAAAATGGTAAATAGCTCACGTAAAATCTGTGATCTTATTTTGAGGACGCTCATCCGCAGCATCAATGTCACCAACTTCTTCTCCTGTGAAGAGGGATAATCGTGGATCTACAAGTGCCACCTCTTCCTCCACTGCATCCTTAGGATGTCCTCCATATAACACCAAGTCTGGATTGTCCTTCAGCATCTGCTTACAAGCTGGACACTTGGGTGGAGGCTCTTTCATAGGCATCACTTGAACGGCTGGACTTTTGTCATCTGTGAGACTTTCCAAGTATAAAAATGGAAAAGTTACAAAATACTCTTTGAACAGCTCCGTAAGAAAACATTCACAAAAATGTACTTAAAAGTACCTTCAGTAAAAATCCACAGGTGACTAAAGCTAAACTAAAAGTGACTTTTTATTTCGAGTACCAAACGTGAATAAGTAAAATTGCATAATTCTTTCCCAGTCATTAATTAGGGGAAGACAAAATATTAGCATTCCACTATAAGGCCTTCTATTGTTTACACTTGTTATAGTATGTTAAACAAGGTTTATAATTGTTAGCTACTTTTCAAAATTCAAGGATGATAATATGATAATTGATACTTTTATTCTCAAATCAATATTAGGAGTGTGTCAAGCTTTGTTATTACTACATTAAAAGTGAATCATTCAAAATTCTAGCAAATAAAATCATATTAAAAAATATTCATTAACTGAAATTAGTTATACATGCATAAAAAATTTCTTGCATACCAAATTCTGAAGTCAGAAAATGTGTTTATGTACAATATAAAACAACAAAGAGTATGGAACATGATTATGTACATCTCCAGGAAGATTAGTAATGAAGCCATATTACTTTTATTACTATTACAAAATCCAGAGATTAAACTGGTTTTTCATCAGAAATGTATTATCTACCAGGGTAATACATATTAATAATTGAACGCAAGAAAAAATCTTGTATACCATCAAATATTTCAGAATTGATTGATGAAATTCTCTTAACTAAAAATGGGAAACTTGCCAATTAGAGTACAGAGGAAACTTTCGATGACTACCTGCCTAAACAACCAATTTTTACAGGCACTGATTATTTCTCCTTAAGATGCAACAATAAATGAACCTCAATTAGACAACCACCTGTCAACATGACTGAGAACAGGCAAAATTGAACCCCTTCACACAAAATATACCTGCCATGGAAGACTAGATGGAATGTGTACCGCAGTGATGATTTATACAAAATCCCCCACATTCCTAAAACACCCTATCCCAAAACACTCCACTTCCAACAGTCAATCATTCGATAACTGTTTCACAGTATCAATTTGATATTCTCCCTTAATCCACGAGCACCACTGAGGTGAGGGCAAGGGAGTTGATGCATTATTGGATTGAAAACTCTTTTTCATCCCCTGGACTCAACCAGTCCCACTGACCACCAATAGCCACCACTATTTCCTCCCCACCATCCCACCATCCCTCAACCCCTCCCAAACCCTGACCCTACTCTTGTCCCGAGAACGTGATGGCTGCAGGACCACCAAAGTACTGAAGTAACGTTGTTATAAATTCCCAGAAAATTTTTGGATTTCCAATAGAAAATGAAATTCCTATACACTTGTGAAAAGGTCTACATGACTTATTATACCATTGATGAGTGAGGAAATTAACCAGAAGACTTCATTAGATCATTTCCTACGATTCCAATCCAAAATAAGGTAAAAGCAGCAATATGGGGGACTGTTGGACAATCAGCTTGATTTTACACACAGCAAAGTTAGTAACCATGATTATTGATGAAGAAGGAAATGCAGAAGTATGGAAAGATGGAAAATTGATACTTTGGAAAAGATCAGTTGGGGTTTACAAATGGTAGAATTGCATCTGATACCATAGAATTAATGAGATAAAAGAATATTGAGAAGAACAAGGCATTATATATTTCTCAGCATCGCAAAACATTTAATAGATAAGGCACAAGCTGGACAACAGTCAAGTACATATCTTTTAGCAAACTTTATTATTTTATTAATGACAATGAAAATATACCAACCTTTCATCAGACAATTTTGGTTTCTTTTCAATTGATTCATCTATATCATTCTCATCAGTAGTCTTTTGATCAATTCCATTGTTATCATCACTTGCATCCATTGTATGATTCTGACCATCCTTAGGGCTTTCTTTGGAATCCTCTATGTTTGTATCACAAGCTGGTGTGATATCGTCTTTGGGCGATGATTTAGATTTACTGTTTGTAAACATCGACAATATTGTGGCTTGGTCTTTCTTTAATGGAGGAGATTTCACTTTTACGATACTTCGACGTGAGGACTTTCCTAGAAAAAATTGTATCAATAAGTTATATCTGTATTTGTCAACTTTAATGCTTGTAATCAAGTTTCAAATACATAAGTTTCTAATTAAATTGCAATTCATTGGTCTTGCCAGCAAAGAATACCAGTTCTTAGTTACTGAAATTTTTCAATAATCTCAGGTTGAATTATACTCGGAATTAGGTATGCCAAACAAATATTAATATGCACCCATGAAAACTTTTTTAGTGACACATATAAATGTACAAATTTTAAAATGCCTAGATCACATGGTAAGTTAAAATTTAATATTAATTTTCAAAATGAGTAACTAAGTCTGGAAGGGAAAGAAATGTTTCGTATTATCCCTATTATAATTTGTTAAACCAGAGCATTAATTTTGTACATGGATAGGGCTCATGGAAAAATGAAGTCATTAAAAAAACTGAGTTTAATAGATTGAGGATTTTTTTAATTTCCTGAATACAGGTAACTCTCGATTTACAAACGAGTTAGGTTCCTTAGAAAGCATTCGTAAACCAAAAATGGAATAACCATATTGAATCCGCTTGAATTATTTCTTTAAACAAGGCTAAAGATATTCCCTCAATGGAAAATTACCTGTCTGTAGTTTTACTCATTCACGTGACACATCAATGGATGCTTAAAACTGTGCCATGAATGCAAAAGTTTAAAATTGTCATAATATGCAGAGTGTGTTCATACGTAAAAAACTGTGCATAAACGAGAGTTACCTGTATACAGTAAGTCCCATCTTCAATGATGTTATGATGTTCAGAAAATGGGCTACTCACGACATAATTAAAAAAATTAGTAGGTGGATAATATGTAAATTTCACATGCTAGTGGGCTTATTAGCTGGGCTCTACCCTCACTTATCAAACCAACTTTTGGGTTGATTACTGAGGTTGAAAATGTATTGAGAGCCTAATTAATAATATTGTGTAAGCACACATCTTGATTGCGGAGTTATATGTTGAGTTATATAAATAATCTCCAAATTGTCCTAACTCCATTCTAAATGCTAAAATTTCAGGAAATTTCTAAAACTGTAGATCTCTTTCAAAAAATAATTTAGTCCATCAAATATAATTTTCCAAGTGGCATAACAATAGCTAGAGCATTAAATTACTACACAAAATGACCTGGGTTTTAATCTAGATAATTAACTCAGCTCACTCCAATGCAATTTCTGTGTAACAGAACCATGAATATACATATGGATGTTCATCTGGGAACCCGAGAGTGTAGCCAAAATTGATGGATGCCTCGAAAAATTGCGACTAATTGTTAGCAGCACCTCTGCTGGAAAGAAGGTGGTACTACACAATAGAGGCGGCGGCGGTTTAAACGGAAACACTCGAAACATCGGACGCATTCAAGGACCGTGAAAGCGACACACCAATGCAAACGGTAAAATATGCATTTTCTGTATTAAGGCGATTTCACATACAGAGCAACTATAACTACAGTAATTTCAATTCAAACATTTTAAATGTGGTTGCTATTTATTACCACACG
>LYUA01000253.1:1144629-1154747 GCA_002093875.1 Calopteryx splendens | reverse complement strand
CTCCAACCTACGCTTTTCATCTTGCCTCAACGACCGAATGTCCGAGCCATACAAAAGCACTCTCCATATTAACGTCTTCACTAGTCTTTTCTTCAAATCCTTGCCTAATGCCCTAGTCATCAGTTCTTTCCTCCTCGTAAAGGTTTCCTTACCTAATGCGATTCTTCTTCTTCTAACCTTTCCACAATTCCCATCTTCATCCAAAACACTGCCTAAATAGCTAAATTGTTTTACCTGCTCAAATTGATGCCCTCCCGCTTTAATGTTTATCTTTGGTTTCCTCATTACCTTCTCATGGAGGTAATGAGGTTCTCGAACTTCATTTTTTTCATTTATTTTGATTCCATATCTATCACACTGACTCTCTAGTGAACTAAGCAATGACTGCAATCTCTTGGCTTATAGCTTGATCGTCCGCAAACCTGACTGATTTGACAAGTTCCCCAGCTACTTTTACTCCTCCATCTAGTTCCTCCCGCCCCTCCCTTACCATTTCCTCCACGTATAAATTTAAGAGCACCGGTGATAGCGGTGCAGTCTGAGACATGTACAGGATTCGAGTAAGTAGCCTATACATCCAGTCTACTCCTATCTTCTGCAATACCTTCATTAGGTGTTCCCACTTAACCCTATGAAAAGCCTTCTCGAAATCTACGAAGCAGACAAATATATCCTGATAATGCTCTATATTCATTTCTATCAATTACCTCATTACTAATTTGGCATCACGTGTACCTTTACTTTTCCTTAACCCAAACAGATCTTCTCCTAAGTAATCGTCAGCCTTCTTCTCCGAATGGGGCTCAAAGTTTTGGATTTTCAGTAAAAAAAACCAACTGACCCGGCCGCCTGATTTATAACGATAAATATAATTGCATGTGTACAATTATTTATAAAACCACTGTTTCTTCTCTAGTGACAGTGAACGAGGGACGCCATGTCATCGGCGAGTTCCTTCGACTACAACCCCTTGACACCTGCCGCCGCCGCCTCGGCCTTCCGCATCGCCATCACCTACGGGGCAGGATTTAGTTTCGTTTTCGTCTTTCTCCGGACCGGCATCCTCTTCTACCGCCCGGACATCGTCGCCATGAACGAGAGGGCCATGGACGTGGGCTTCGCCTTCCTGCATGAGTACGACTTCATCATAGTCGGGGGTGGGACCGCGGGCTGTATCATGGCCAACCGCCTGACGGAGAACCCCCAGTGGAAGGTGCTCCTCCTAGAGGCCGGAGGAGACGAGACCATCCTGACAGAACTCCCGCTGATGTTCGCCTCCCTGCAGGGATCCCCATTGGACTGGATGTTCAAGACGGAACCCACCGGGACGAGCTGCCTGGCCATGAATGGGAAGAGGTGCAACTGGCCGAGGGGCAAGGTTTTGGGTGGATCCTCGGTCCTCAACGCTATGATGTACGTCCGAGGAAATCGGCGAGATTACGATCGGTGGGAATCCCTGGGTAATCCCGGTTGGGGTTACGATGACATGCTGCCTTATTTTAAAAAGTCTGAAGACATGAGGATACCGGAGCTGAAGAAATCTCCATACCACGGAAGGGGAGGACCCGTGACCGTGGAGTACTACCGTTACAACTCTGACATCACCCCGTTCTTTGAGGAAGCGTGCTACGAGCTTGGAATGAACAAGGTGGACGTGAACGGAGAGACGCAAACGGGTTTCACCTACCCTCAGGGAACTCTCAGGGACGGCCTTCGGTGCAGCACGGCGAAGGCGTACATCAGGCCGATTCGAAACAGGCCAAACTTTCACCTCAGTATCTTCTCCCATGTGAAGAGGATCCTAATGAAAGGGAAAATTGCAGTGGGAGTCGAGTTTCACAAGGACGGTAACGATTATAGGATATTAGTGACCAAGGAAGTAATCATGAGCGCAGGGTCCCTCCAGACTCCTCAGCTATTGATGCTATCCGGGATAGGGCCCTCTAGGCAACTTGAAGATTTGGACATACCCGTGGTAGCCGACCTGGCTGTAGGCTACAACCTCCAAGACCACCCTGGAATGGGTGGAGCGGCATACCTACTGGACGAAGCCGTGGGATTCGTTGTTCCTCGTGAACTGACCCTCAACACTCTGAGGAGATTTCTAAACAATCACGACGGTCCCTTGTACGCCTCACCTGTTTGTGAAATAATGATTTTCGCTAAAACGATTTATGCAAATCAGACGGACGACTGGCCCGACGTCCAGCTCTTTTTAGCTTCCTATTCGGATAACACGGATGGGGGTATCTTCGGCAAAAGAGATCAAGGCCTGACAGACGATTTCTATGCAACTGTGTACGAGCCATATCTTTACCGAGACTCCTTCACCGTATTGCCCCTCCTCCTGCGTCCCAAGTCTCGAGGCGTGGTCAGGTTGAGGGATAAAAACCCGTCCAGCCCACCGATTATTTATCCCAACTATTTCAACGAACCCGAGGACATAATGGTACTGAGAGAAGGTGCCAAATTAGGCTACGCACTCAGCCAGACTCCATCGCTACAAAAATTAGGAGCGAGGCTCAACCCTATTCCGTTCCCTGGATGCAAGCATTTGGATTTTATTTCCGATGAGTACTGGGAGTGCGCAATCAGGCACTACACGACGACTATATACCACCCTGTGGGAACTTGCAAAATGGGCCCGGATAACGATCCAAGCGCCGTTGTGGACTCACGATTAAGAGTGAGGGGAGGGATCAAAGGACTCAGGGTGATAGACGCTTCAATAATGCCACTCATAACATCGGGAAACACAAACGCACCAGTGATAGCCATTGCGGAGAAAGCTGCAGACATGGTGAAAGAAGATCATTTTGTCGCCGATGAACGCGAGGAATATGGATATTCCATTAACATATGACAACAAAGCGTTTAAATATATCCAAAACCAAAATTGTGATCAACAAACCAGAATATTCTGTGGTATTTTATAATTTAGTCTAATGCCCTCTAAATAAGTGGTACACTCATGAAGTGACTGCGAAGTGATACGAGGGTAAATGTGAGCATTGCAATCGACGACCTACCGACGAAGACCGACGGGAAAAAACGATGGGTTCAAAAGATGTCTTGATATAAATATGATCTTCCAATTACAAAATGCCTTAGAAAAAAGGTAAAAAGTTGTTATTCTTATACAGAAATACAATTAAATAGATTTCAGATGATATTCTGCACACATTTCCTATCTTAAAACGTGAAAAAATATTCCGTGGTAAATACGTCACGCCACTTAAAAGTCAATCCTGAGTAAACGTTTAACGTAAACGAATGTATGGTGGGATTACGTATTAAAAATGGTAATATAATAAGATTAGAAAGCAAGTACTTAGAAATTCGATTAACGAGGCCGTAATATATCTAAGGGTAACTATTGTTTCACGAGAAATAATTCATTATAATAGAAGTTATTAGGAAAGGCACCGAGAGCCGAGGTCATTTGCGCCATTGGGGATAGGTAAGTAATTTGGTAGAGGAAGGATTTTCACGGAATGAAAGAAGGGTGGAGGGAAACCCGGCGTCGGAAGTACTCCAACGCCACGGCCCAACTCTTAACGAAAGGGACAAGTAGGTCCACAATTTTACGTCCCATCCGACGGACGGAGTAGAAATTGAAGTACTCTTCACATAGCACCCAAGTAGAAATCGGGGTAATACCGAAAACAAAAACCTTCACGGCATTCGAACTCTGGGTGGAAACCCAGTGCAGTAGCCACCGCACCAACCCGATCCTCCTAAAAAAATTGCTCATTGCCATAGGTTAAAAAATACCAACAAAGGTTAATTGATGGTGTCCGGCGTAACTTTATGGAATATATACTAGGCGTGATCCAAAATCAGTTTTTGTATAACAAAACAGTTTTTGTATAAAAAAACTTTACACATGGTATTTTTCTTTTTTGAATTTATTTTTACATGAAACAGAATACATTAAACTCCTTTTCGAAATAATTTCCGCAGTTGTTGAAACACTTGTCGTACCTGTAGACCAGTTTGTTTATTCACTCTTCAAATAATGGCGCAGCCAATTATGAGAAATGGTGCTGCACGGTGTTTTGAATATTTTCAAGTTTGGAATACGTTTTGAGCGCTCTGGACATTTCGGAAAATTCATCACTTTGTAAGGAAATCGTGAAACGCCAATGCTCACGAATTTTCCAAACAATGTTCCTGGCCAAATCTTAATCGGCAAAAGAAGTCCACCCACCCCTTGGTTCATCATGCGCATTCGTTCGTCCTTCGTTGAACTGTCTTACCCATTTCTTTACCAAGCCATCACTCGTTGCAATTTCACCATGCATCTCAACGATCTGCCCATGAATTTCAGTTGGTTTGAGTTTTGAACATTCAGGAGTCGGAAAACAGGCCGTCCTTCATAATCGGCGGGATCTACTATTGACTTAAACATAAGAAACAAAATACACTTATTTTCGGCCGAAATTGATACCATGGAAAGCGAAGATAGAAATGCTGGTGGCGCTTGAGGAGGATAGCGATTACAGTGCTACGGCGAAACTATTGCGAAACGGTATTTACGTTTTGAGCGCGCGTCGTACATGGTTAAATGAAAACAGTAACTTTTTCGCATTCCTCACGAAATTTTAATTCAAACGACCTCGGTTTCGCCGCTCAGGAGCATGATCACCTGCTGATACTGCAAAGCGGCAAACCTTGGTCGTTTGAATACAATCTCGTATGGAATACAACAATGTTACTGTTTTCATTTATGCACCATTAAAGTTTGTACGTAATTAAATTACCACAGTTCTGGGACAATCCTCTACTAATTTAATCCAGACACCCATTTTTTCCCCACACTTATGCTATAATGCCTGTACTAAAATATTTTATAGAGAATCCACCAACCTCGACATCTAAAAAGACATACCACCACCACAGTAATCAACTCGAAGGTCGGTTGGTTAGATGATGACGTAGAGGACACCTAATAGGACACTAAGCTCAACGGGGTGTGAAATTCATGTATCAGGGCATGGGGGCCATTTCCTTTCCCTGTGCCACCTGTGCTTTGCCAGGAAGATCTGGTACCCGGAAACGCATCACAGCTTTGGGTGGAGCTGAGGGTGTCCAGAGACGTCACCCGGGATCGATCTCGGGCTCTTAGGTTATATTACAGTGCAGTACAGAATCACACCAAAAAAAGCATATGATTACATAATGTTTATTTTCAAAATGTAAGAAAGGTTATTAAATTTGGTATTGTATTTAATTACATATAATCGAGGATGTCAGTAGGCACCCCATACAGCACATAGGCTGCCCCATTTTTACAATTTTTAATCACCACAATATTCACTTTTACGATTAATTTGAAATAGTCTCATTAAAAATACATGATGCTTGAATCACTAGGGAAAGTAATGTTAAAAATGAATTACCATTTCGCAAAAAAAGTAAAAAATATCAAGGAGAAATATCCCCCTCCCAGCAGCCTGACACCGTGTTTCAATGTATGTGTCATATGATTCCATTAATAAATCGTAATACCTAAGAGAAAACAGCAGTACTATGGAACTTAATCAACTTGGATGCACGCTAACGAAAAGCAAATCATCTAGTCCTTAGTGCATATAATCATTCCTGAAAATCTTGGGCTTTCCCTTTTTTGTTCATACATATATTTAATGATGCAAGAAATGGGTTTTAATTAGTCGCTCCAAAGTGAATTTATACCAATACCAATAGGGTCTTGTTTTTTTCATTTTAATACGTCCCACTCCATCAACGCGTCGAGTAAGAAATATCCAGTGAATACTAGGTAAGTTGACAACGCGTTTTTAGTTTTTCAAATTTGGTCTAAGACTCATGTGACTCACGTGCACAGAGCGGATAGGTATTTGGTTTTTCTAACGTAATCGCCGTGAAATGTAATGTAATGGCAATGAGACGGCGGATCCCCCTGCAGAACTGCATTCGAAGAGAGAGTAAGGGTGGAAGAGGGCTTTGACTTCTGAGGCCCATTATTTAGGGAACGGGGAGGGAGAGCAGTTAAACCGGAATATTCAGAGAGAAGCTGGAGAAGGGAACTGGATTCAGGACACGCTCTTACCTCTGGCACCCAACTGCTTGCATTAAAACTCTCTTTCTATTCGGGGGCATTCCTGCCCCTTTCCTGATTCCACCCCTGAACAACCACAGTTATTAAGCACTCGCAACAAATTATCTACGCTCGTAAAATTAAGTCATGCATCGGAAAAAATAATCTATCCCATAGCTTTATAATCCAATACGGTACACCGCATATCAGTCTGTGCTTAATGCATCGAGGTAATGCCTACATTTTCATCTTAAATCGGTGAGTTATATCGGTCCAAGTAACCGGAGAAATGACATTTAATGGGCTTACAAAAAGAAGAGGTGATACTGGATATTTCCCGCATTACGAGTAATGTTTCACCTGAAGCTTGAGTACCAGTGATTAAAAAGGGCTCATTCCTCGCGGCTATTTATATCAAGTATATTTCATCACCTTCAAACTGGACCACATTTCGCCAACGTACCATTCACAAGAGCATTCACAGTGAACCTATAATTATCGAAAAATATGAAATACCCCGACCCGTAAATTCTCCTTAATGCAATTTTTTTAGATGGGCGAGGCTTCTACGAAATTTATTCTTTAATCCTCATTGCAGGGTAAAATTCCAAACCTTTCCTAATGATAGAAAATTTAAAGCACAAAATCCTCATGTGTCACATAAAACGATGGCACCGTGAATTTCTAAATTTTAAACTTAAAAATCCTCCTCGCCTGACCTATTACCGAGTATTCATCGCAGTTTATATTATCTGATTTTTGAGTTGATATTTGACTATCACGCCACACATACCTATAAATGCTACAACTCCTCTTCGATAGGATCAACTAGGGACCACGTGCCTATTTCATTTACTTCTTCTTCGTTGTTTTAATTTCCTCCAATATTCTTTCCCTTTAGCGAAGGCCCTCTTTTTCTTTCTTCGGACCACTTTGGCTGTTTCTGTTCTCTTCTACTTTGGAATCCCTCAAACCTTGAAACTCTTATCTCTAAAAATATTTCTCACTCTTGCCTCTTCCTTACATGTTGTTCCTCTCCAAGTATTTCTTTGCTTCATGGATCCAACTTGTTTTTCTGTTATTTTTCCAAAGATATTTGAATATTTCATCCATTCTGTAAAAATACCCAAAAAATGTTCACGTACTTTTTTTTACTGCCTCCGACATATTTTCAATATTTTGATACATTTCATCATTACTTCTTTCATTTCCACACTTCTGTAGTTTTTCGTGATCCTAGTATTTTTCTAACAATCCGTCCTTCAACTTGCTGTTTCTAACTTGTCTAAATTATAATTAAATCCTAGGCATTCGCTTCCATGCAGTCATTCTGGTTTCAAAACTGTATTATAATGTCTTACTTTCGTATTCTTAGATGCAAAAATTTCTTTGTAAATATCCTTTGTTATATGCTCTGAATTTTATGAGTATGTTCATCCATCACAGATTTCTCCAGACCATTTTCTTGTATTATTTCTCCAAAATTTGAATTTTTGAACCCTTTCTATTTGGCTCTAGTAACTGCTATTAAACATTTTGGAGCATTTTTATTGTTCGTAATGGTAATGCTTAATAAATTTAGTTTTTTCTCTTGAAATTCTTAAATTTACTCTGCTGCCTAATTTATCCAAGAGATTCAACCTGTATTGCTGCATTTTCCAGATTTTCAGAAAGAATTGCAAAAACCAATCGCGAAAGGCAGTTTTTTTTCAATCCATTTGCACTTTCTTCCCTTGATGATATTTTGTATTCCTTTAATTTTTCAATTCCAATTCTCATTATTTTTTCCCAAGGCACAGTTGAAAAGGATTGGTGATAAAACATCACCTTACCTTACACCTGAGTATATATTGAAAGGTTTGGATATTTTTCCCTTACATTTTACTCTGGAGATGGTGTCTGTAAGAGTTTCACGGATTAGATTAGCTAATTTAGAGTTAACACCTAACTCTCGAATTATTTTATCGAAGTTTTCCCTATCAACAGAGTCAAACATTATGTTAAAATCTAAAAATGTTACAACTATGCTATGGAATGATACATTATTCTTAAGAAAATAATTTTTTTCAAATTTTCCGCTTAAGTTAAAAGCGAAAAGGAAGGAAAGGAAAACGAACGAAGAGGTTTTGGGCATGGTAGGAGAGGATAGAAGGCAGGAAAAGTGGATGCAGAGTGATCGTTGAAGAATGTGATAGAGGGTAGAATGCTGGGTAAGCAAAGTAGAGGGAGGAAAAAAATAGGCATGTTGATTGGAATGAAGGGTGGCAGAAAATATGCAGAAATCAAGAAACGGTTATTGTAGGGTTGAGATCGTGGGTCCGTCGTAAACAGACTCTAACCAGTAGATTATAGTTAATAAACATGATGTCTGCACTATAGTGGTAGGTTTTGGACAATCCCTGAAAACTACAGCAAAATCTTGCGATCTTCCAAATTAGTTCTGAATAACATCATAATACCTTTAGTCCTTACTTTTTCCTTTCATTAACCTTCACTTTACCTCCGGGTATCTTGCTTTCTGGGAAGTCTTTAGCTTTAATACTGAATATCTTCCCTCGAAATCACCACCTTCTCGGAATTGATCGACGTAAAAAGTGTTAATGGTGGAGGTGGGATTATAGAGGAGTGGTCATACGCCATTGAAAACATGCCAACAGGATCATTAGTTCACTACGCAAATACATGGCACCAAATGCGATAATTTTTAAACATAGTAACTACTCTTGATTTAACTACATTAAACAAAAAAATGTGATAATAGCCAAACAAAAAACTGCGTCGTTCGCATAAGATTTTTCTTAGGAATTGAGAACACTTTTAGCAATTTTCCGCACGCTTGAGAATCACGCGCAGCAAATCACTTAGGTATTTCAATGGATTTTCTCAAATTAAAACTGGTACAGTTATTTCTAAGATCCTTCGGGGTCAATGGCCAATTTCGGTACCGCAGCATCAGGCATCAATTAATTTCATCCAAAGTCTTCAGGTCATGGTGCCCTCGATTAACGAACTTAATGAAGACGCCCAAGTCTGATTCTATGCTAAAATGATGAATACATTCGTAGTAAATAATAACGTTAAAAGTCACTAGGACATCCAAAACAAGAGAGTGGAAACGCGCGCACGGAAACCAGATAAGCAATCGATGTCAAAGAAGCCATAACGATTCATTTCCACGGTACACATATGAATCTAATAAATATACAAATATTTACCCATATATGCGAACCATGAGTTAGTGTTAGTGATCACAATATAGTGACTTTTAGCGATATAAGACGAAGAGCGAAATTGCTAAATTCGGAACTTGTGATTGCATATTGACAAAGGTATAATATTTTTCCTAGCAAAATCTTATAACAATAGATCAGAACAACATATGTGAACTCGTATATTACTCGGAACTACAGGGATATATATTAATAGCAAAAACGAAACAGTATCATAAAAATTAGCCATTGGAGAAACCTTTTTCATTGAAAAATTCGATCATGAATCAAATCCATTTAAATATATTAGTGGCTGAAGGACCATCGAATCATCGGAGAAATGATCCGAGGTAGTTTACGAACGCGGCGGAAATTTCCTCCAGTGAAGTTTTGCACGTAAATTGTTGGCATTGGCTGCAAGAACAAAAAAAAACATGCATCATGGCGTAGTAGGGTGGAAATTTGCACCAAGGAGGTGGAAGAAGTGAATGCAAAACACCACAATTAGAATTGATATGCTGCATTTTTCCTATTACCTGCCAAGGTAGGGACACCAATTAGCTCCGCCTACGAGTGCAACATTTTATAGTGCCCAGTTTTTGGCAATCTATCAAATTGAATACACGAATGTGAATAATGATCACCTCGCATAACTGTTACCCGAGGAAATACACTCCGTAAATTTCACATTATTTATTTCGTACCAACGGTTTCGCCCTCATAATCATCACAAGGTAAAATTCCCGATGTTGCTGACATCTTTCCACCAGAAATTTCACACTGAACGCCTACATGGGGGGGCGAGGTGGCCTAGGGGTAGCACGCTCGCCTGTGGATCCAATGGTCGC
>LYUA01000253.1:1086452-1098759 GCA_002093875.1 Calopteryx splendens | reverse complement strand
CCCTCACGCCATTCCACTCTCCCCCCCCCACCCTCCACCCATTCACACTCGGACAATCTATTTCAGGGAGACCACTTTTCTGAAATGTTACGTTTTTTTCCAAGCCACCAACCCGCGACCACGTCCAGATGGACGGGGTAGATCAAAATGTCACACGTACGCCTGATAAGGGAGAGATCACCCACGGGATACCATCCGCAGACCCTCGGAAGGACTTGCACAACTTGGGAGGAAATCTTTGCAAGCGGGATGTGAGGAGACGGCGGTTCCGCGAAGGGGGGTGGGGAGCTTATCGAGGGGAGGCGTCACTTCGGAGATCCTCCTCGTCCACCCACCCACACCTCTCCCCCCACCCTCCATCCCGCCCCCACCACGGCACATCATCAGGTGGGGGGCGTCGAGGCTCCGCGGGAACCGCCGCCCCCGCCGGAGCTTAAAAGCCTAGAGTTTGGTCGCATTCGAAGCAGAACGGGAAGGAAGGAGATACGGGACGCCGAGAGACAGCGCCTTGACACAAGGGAATTCCCACGCCGAAGAGGACACCAGGGCGCCATTAAAACTAATAAGGTGAGCCGGTGTAACCATTAGTCTGGCAGCTCTTAAGTTATCGTATTCAACGCGCAAAAGGACCAGATAATACCGTTAGGAATGAAATATTAAAAGAAACGAGTCGCTAAATTGGAAGTACTGCACTAATTATCGCTTCCGTAAGCAAAAGTGATATTTTAAAAGTTGACAGTTATTGGGTTACACACTACCTCCACGGTAATCAAGCCAGACGTTGGTTTTGACGGTTGAGGGTGAATCTCACTTCGAACTAAGCCCCCAGTCGTGTGACATTAACACGGTAAGGTCAGGGTGGGTGGAGAAGTAAAGTTTCCCCGGGCCACCTGTCGTTGCTCACAGTTTCGGTATTCATGCAATCACACAGCTCGGATTTTAGAAGGAATTCTCCAGAGTATCACCAGGGAATTGAACCCAGAGCCATCAGGTGAACAGCAGAACGATCTGCCCATTACGCTAAGAAAACTACTCCACCCCTGCCTGAACGTATGACGAATGCGTTACGTATTTACAGTGACAAAATAAAGAAAATGAAGGAACTGTTTACAGCAACTTTAAGTCGTTGAAGCACAAAGAATCTTAGAATAATGAATGTTTTATCATGGAAATTCAACGAAATATTTCACTCATTGTCCAATTTCATTAATATCTGCCACTCATTTACATTCCAACTTTAATTAATTATGCTTAAATAAAATGGAAATCGAAGTCCAGAATCACAACGGCGTCGAAATTACTTCATTAGAACTAGTGGCATCGAATGTGATTTCTCAAAAAAAAAGGCGAGATAAGAATAAAGGGAAAATGTCAAGGGCAAGAAAGATTTTTTTAAGTCTATAGTATATATTTTTTCTTTTCGATACAATAGATTACGGTAGGTATCCTGCAGAATTTTTTCCCCTTCGCATCAGATATCCAATCGAATACAACAACGAAAAAAACAACGAAAGCAAGTTATTGAGTACAAGTTTACAAAATATTGACAAACAACTAGACCTCCAAAACTTATACCTCAAATGCTAGTTGAAAGCTCATTCTTAAAATCCCTAATGGTCATTTATGCACCTATTATACATGATAAGTACCTACTGTGATCTAAAAAAATTCTATTATAAAATGAAAGTAGGAACATGGTTTAATCATGCTCAAAAATTTTTTTTTTTCTTAATGTGATTAATATTTAATTAAACCTTTGGAAATTAATCGTTCATGCACATGCAGATAGAAATGTAGCAAATGAAAGGCAGTAGAGCGTGTAAATCGATCCTATCACCCAGGCCTCTACCGATCCAACATCCGTGAAAATTTTGTTTTTATAAGGTTTTAATCATTCGTCTTACGCCCTGACAACTGCCTGAGCACACCCACTAGACACGCTCGAACACTTTCACTGCCTCAGGTGCCAGTAGTGACGGCTTACATGGTAAGGTTCGCGAAGATGCAGGTTACCTCAGGTGAAGTCAGTCTGCTGGACCACACATCATAGAAACATTAGCAAATCTCAAACCGCTCCGTCGTAAAACTTTAAGGTTTCCTTTGTGGGGATAATACGGACTTAAAACATATTAAAGAACAAGTTAACAAACGTGAAACAGGAAGAACGATGAAAAATGTCTGATGAAAACTGTGACAATGAACTCGACTTTACTCGGCTTAATTTTGGTGTAATGGCCGAGTTTCTAAAGCGATGTCCAATGACACCCTGGATGAGAAGTTCTGGAGGCACTCTGGTCGGCATCGATGAATTTTTCTAAATATTAGTTTTTTAAGCTACCAAAAAACGAAATTAATATACAAAAAGTATTCACTCACGATAAAAAGGCATATTTAAATCAAATTCTTATCGCCAAATGTGTCACGACATTTTTCGTCAGCATTAGAACTACACTCTCATTAATGGTGGAGACTAACTCGTCCCAGTTCGACCTCCCACCAGTTGAAGGCACGGAACTGTCCCCGAGCACCGGAGGAAGAGCTAAAATCCCAATGAAAGTTTATCTTCTCATTTATTTCTCCCTTCCAAAATATTAATAGATTTACGAACCCATCACATGACGGAATATGCATTAACAATAACTTACTCCATGTTTCTCACCAGTAGAAATACATTGTAAAATATCAAGTGCACTTTTTATTACACGGCCACCCGGTTAGGACAGTTAATGCATCTTTCAGGTGCTTAAAAAAATATAATATTTATATCAATGCGCTGCGTCAGAGGCGCAATGAGCGTTCGAGGAGGGGAGCCGAGGGGAGGAAATGCAGGGAGAGGGGTGCATGGTGCCTTCTTATTTCGTGGCTTTCCGGGCAAGCATCTTAGGGAGAGAGAGAATTTCAAAAGTGACTGACGCTAACGTCGATTTCCTATTTTGGCGACCTTGTGAGGGTTATTTCAAGTATAGGTAT
This sequence comes from Calopteryx splendens, assembly GCA_002093875.1. Taxonomy (NCBI): domain Eukaryota; kingdom Metazoa; phylum Arthropoda; class Insecta; order Odonata; family Calopterygidae; genus Calopteryx; species Calopteryx splendens. The sequence continues at coordinate 1,095,789 of LYUA01000253.1, read as the reverse complement.
GTTTTGTGGGCTTCCTTGAGAAGAGCATTCACGGTGCAGTTAATGGAAACGCTTCAAAACAGCGAGCAACGGGATGGATGCTGCACCACGAGAATGCACGGCCGCGAATCGCAAATGTTGTTGCTGAATATCTCGGGAAAATCCTTAAGGAGTGTGTTCATCATCCTCCTTATAGTCCAGACCTTGTCCCACGTCACTTTTCCGTGTTCCCCAAGAATTTGTGTTACATTTCATATCATTCACTGTATTTGATTTCTACTTAAACGTCAGTTCCGTAGAACCGGACTACTTACGACACAGTTACTCAGAATTGTGTCACTCATTTTTGATAAACTAACCCCATTACTTCCACTATCTTCCCTTGGGGAATTATCGGTGAGCGATGACGGCGTTTAAACTATTTTTTCTCATTAAACTAATGCAATAGTCCTTTGTTTCGTGCCTTCACGGTTGAAACCATAATGTTTTAGAATGGCTCAAGCTAAACCCCCCACGTTTTATTTTTGGACCACCCTTAAACAAAACGAAAAAAAATCCTATACACTTCAACAAGAGGTGAATGCCTATCGTGCCAACGCAACGGTGGGAAACAACCTCCGCAAAATACAAGAAGATGTCACAATTATATTTTGCAGACAATTTTGAAATGCTAAGTATTTACCACTGTAAAAAAGCCTTATGCCTATGCCTATTAATGAAAATTATAAAATGCATATATTTTGCGTTGGGCTCACTAGTCACAGGACGCAACGATTCTTATACAATCTTTCGGTCTAAAATAATTGATTCTGTCTGATTCCATAAGTGTTTCCACAAAGAACTGTCAAAGATACGACACGAATTCTCATAGGCTTGAAGAAACACGATTTTTTTAAAAAAAAATGACCTCTTCTTGAAGTGGAAGTCAGTTACGAACAGTTAGGCGTGAAACGGACCACTATCAACTTTTTAAATTCGGCGGGTTTACCCTGTGTAACTCGCCCATTTAGCCAATTGAAAAAACTTTGAAATAGTCACGATCGATTAAACCTAATGCCACATAACAATAATTAGATTTCAAAATTTTCAGCCTCAACTTTATGAAATCCCACCATGAACTTGTCTACAAGTTATTTTGACTTTTCAATAATTAATTTATTTTTTATATATTGACTATTATGCATATCCCATTTACAGGCCCTGACGTTTGATGGAACATAAATGTAATAAGTTTAAAAAATAAATGAAATGAAGTTAATATAAAACTGTGGATTTCACGATTTTTTATTAAGGAAGACCATTCTTCACATACGTATAGCTGAAGAAGTCACTTCTGTGACGAAACCGGTCAACCATAATGAACAATAACGTGAAATCCACCAAGTGTTACATTCTCTTAAGTTTTGACTCATGAATAACCTGCTAAAATGGATTCAAGAGGGGTTTAGTTTCGAACCTGATCGACTACTGTCCTGATAGAAGGGCCATCTTGGTTTAGGAGTTCCTACAGCAATCGATCAACGGAGCGATACACACGGGAGCACACGGTGCAGAAGAAACCGCGACGACAACGCAACGAAAAACAAAATAACGGTTCCTTTTACTCAGTCCAGGGATCTACCAGAGAAATCCAGCGGACATGCCGCCGTCCTGCTGCTCGTGCTCCTTCGCGGACGCCCCCGGCATCGTCACCGGCAGTTGCAGCTCCGGATTCGCGCTCTTCATGAGCATCGTCGAGACCTTGATCCTGTCGAGATGTGACATCGCCGATCCGTGTCGCCGCCTGGGGGTGGACAGTGCGGAGTCCCCGCCCCTGCCCGTCTACGACTTCGTGGTGGTGGGGGCAGGGGTGGCCGGCTCGGTGGTCGCCTCGCGTCTCTCAGAGCCCAGATCCCAGGGCGAGCCGTGGTCCGTGCTCCTCCTCGAGGCGGGGCCGGAGGAGCCGACGGTGACGCAGATCCCGGCGTACGCCGTGGCCGCCGTGGGTACCGACCTCGACTGGAAGTACACGACGCAGCCGCAGAAGAGGGCGTGCCTATCCACCGGAGGCGTTTGCAGATGGCCCCGGGGCAAGATGGTGGCGGGCACGGGAGCGATGAACGTGAGTCTGATTGATTATCCAATGGCGAGGATGCGGCTTCATTTCGCACAAATGGGACACTACAAAATGGCGACCTGGGTTAATAAGCGAGTCCAAGATATAACATTGTAGACCGTGGACACATAAATTTGCCGTCAACGGATCATGTTATTAACAGCTTGTTAACAGCAGTTAACATGTTACTGATTCCTCAAATAATAGCTTTCTATATAGCTAACCGTGGTGCCTTTTCTGTCAAGGTTTGCAATGAATTCAACTTTACATTAAATTATCGTTTTTCATTAGAGGTTCTTAACGTCAATTAGCTTTGAAATTATGCATTATTCTGCATTTTACGTTCATTAGTAATCGAGCAAAATAGTTTCAGATGAACCAAAAGGGATATAAATCTGTGCAGTCGGGTTTCAATTTTGAGTCTGGTAATTTTCATATGTATTCCCGACAAACCAACCACCGGTATACACCAGGAGCTGCAGCCAACAACAGTTGAAATGGAAGATCAGGAATTGGGAAACTGGATACCTTTTAGATGTTGTTACTATGGTTTTTTTTAAAGTGAATCAGTGAAACTTGTAAGAACAGTTTTGACAATGCATATACCGTGGAAGCCTTTGCATGAATTACAGGTATTAACTTCGAAATAAACAAGCATGCTCAATCGCAGCAAGCGGCAGCATCCTGAGGAGGTTGAAGTAGCCCATACTAGGGTACGACGACCTGAGTACATGTACTAAGAAGCCTCAATTAGCAAACATCATTTTGTTTTTAATTTAAGAGAGAGTGAATACGAAAGATGGAATTTCTATTAGTTTCCTGAACTCCATGACGAACAGGAAACCACTTTCCGATTATTCCGAAGGCAATTTGTCTGCTGGAAGTAATGGCACCTAATCATAGGTAGTTCACCATGTAGAGGTAGATTTCGGTAGGTAGCTTAAAACCATTACAAATCGTCATGCACTTCTTAAGTACCTTCTTAAGCACACATTACTCTGCTCTGTAATACTTCGCACATTTTGTAACATTCACTACGTCATCCGAGCTAACCGAATGCCTATCCTCTTCCATACACCACATCGCATAATGAATATTTTCCCCTCTATGAAAAGACCACGATCCAGTCTTAATACACAATCCACCCACTTATTCAGCCTACTTCTAATCTTTTATCCCCATGGCAATATAATATGCACATTGAAAATCTATAGTGAATTTTTAATTATTGTGCAAAGGGATAACAGTGAAGAGAAGGTAAATGCAATGGCCACATAGATTTATATTAATCTTTTAAAAGGAAAAAAGAGAAAGGATTAAGTGTCATATTATGATTCTTTTCACAATTGTATATTTCTCCTGGAAAATGCGCTACCAAAATGCATACCTACGCGTATGCTTATAATACAATGCAATATAATTTTAACACGATTTGAGGCAAAATTCCACAACATTTTGCCTTAGGAAGGCAAGATGGTGCATCATTGCCTCTTAATATTTTTCCGTTGTGTGCTCAAGTAAGAATGCACTCGTGGGAGGCATGTTTTGAAGTAGAGTCATTCACGGAAAGACAGATACCAAATAAATGTTTCATACGCCGTACACCCTGGAAAAAATCAATCATCCCAAAGAATTATTCATTTAGCGAAACAAATTAATTTTCATGCATTGCTTTCATTATTGCTGGTTTAACTGGAACCCTTTTTACCCTCAGGGAATGATGTACTGCCGTGGGAACAAGAGGATCTACGATGAATGGAAGATGAGTGGCTGGAGTTTCGATGAAATCCTCCCTTACTTCAAAAAAGCCGAGAATAACAAAAACGGCGACCTGTTGGACGAGGGCTTTCACGGCTTCGGTGGGCCCCTCACCGTGCAGACCTTCCCCTACCGGCCTCCCCTGTCCGAGGACATTGTCAAGGCCGGCATTGAACTGGGTTATCGGAGCGGTGACATCAACGGAAGGAATCAGACGGGCTTCGTTATCGCCCAAATGATGGTGGACGACGGGAAGAGGGCATCCACGGCGAGGATGTACCTTCGCCCGAATCACGACAGGTCCAACCTCAGGGTGGCTATGAACGCCCACGTGACCCGGGTGCTGTTTGACGGCACCCGAGCGGTGGGCGTGGAGTACGTCGACTCGAAGGGGAAAAAGAACGTCGTCCACGCCAGCAAGGAGGTGATCCTGTCGGCAGGAGCCCTGAACACGCCGCAGCTCCTTATGCTATCCGGGGTTGGCCCCAAGGATCACCTTTCGGAACTAGGAATCCCGGTGGTCGTCGATCTTCCAGGCGTCGGGAGAAACCTCCACAACCACGTCTCCGCCGGAGTGTCATTCACCATCTCCAGGCCTTCCTACCAAACCCTGAACCTCGACGCGCTCAGCCGCTACATCACCCACCACGACGGGCCCATGGCATCCACTGGACTGACCCAAGGTACGGCCTTCCTCGTCTCCAAGTACCAAGCCGACAAAGACTTCCCAGACCTTCAAGTCTTCTTCGACGGGTTTTCGTCGCGATGCTCCAAGACGGGCCAACAGATGGAGTGCACGGACGGTCAGACTAAGGGGGACTGCGGAAGGGCGAGCATCAACGCTCGACCAACCAACGTCCTCCCGGAGAGCAGGGGTTACCTCAAGCTCCGCTCCGCCGACCCGTTCGTGCAACCCGACATGCATCCGGAATACTTAAGCGTCGAGAAGGACATCCTGGTCCTCGTAGAGGGGATCAAACTGATGATCAATGTGACGCGGACGGAGGCCCTCAAGCCCTACGGATTCCAGTTAAACAACAGGAAGGTCGAGGGGTGCGAGGGGGAGGATTTTGGCACGGACGAGTACTGGGCCTGCACCGTGATGAGACGAACGGGCGCGGAGAACCACCAGGCTGGAACGGCTAAGATGGGCAATGACGACGACCCGGAAGCGGTGTTGGACCCTAGACTTGCGGTGAGGGGAGTGGGGAATCTGAGGGTGGTCGACGCGTCCATTTTTCCGAGGACTCCCAACAGCAACCCGATTGCGACCATAGTGGCGGCGGCGGAGAAACTCTCCGACATGATTAAAGATGACTGGAAAAAGGCGGAGAATGAATATTACAGGAGGATCGCCATGTATCGACGTGCCCACCGTGTTTTTAACAATGTGCATTTATAGTGCTGACTATTACCAAATGACATTATCGCAATGACACCTGCCCTTTAAACGTGAAGGATCGTGCAAATGTATTGAACCCCAATCGGAGTAACATTTTACAATGACATATTATTCCGGTTGATGCCTTTGAAAAAGTATATTTATATTTTATTTGTAGAAAACTTTATTTGAAATGTACGCTGTGTGTCTTTTTCCGTGAATAAAACCGAGTGTACTTTCAATGTTGTGTCGAACTACTTTAAAGTTAAGAATAAATTAAGAATTTAAGATGCGCATGATATAAAGAAGATATGCTTATTTACACTTTCTCTAATATATAATCCGAGTCCGGTTTTACAGAACTGTCGTTTAAGAAGAAAACATATATACGACATGAAATGTAACACAAATTCTAGGAGAACACGAAAAAGGCACATGGAGCAAGGTCTGCACCATAGAAAGGATGAGGAACACACACCAAATTGCGAGATATTCAGTAACAAAATTAGCAATGTACGGCTTTGCATTATTGTGATGCAGCATCCAGCCTGTTGCTTTGAAACGTGGCCTTTTGGGATTGATATGGCGTCGGAGAAATTTCAATAGATCCCTAAGGTATGCTCCATTTACAGTTGTGTATACTAGAACGACATGATGATACGCTACTCCCTGAATATCCAAAATTATATGACCATAATTTTCCCAGCAAGAAGCCTCCACATTGACATTTTTCGGTGTTGGTGATGCCAGAGATTTCCACTCTTTCATCTCAGGATGAAAATGATGTAACCAAGTTTCATCTACATTGATAATCTTAAAAAACAAACTCCTCATCTTGCTGTAACATGAACTTCAGCTGTGAAGAAACATGCGCACGAACGTCCTGGTGTTAGGGAACGAGGAGTCTGGAACCTACCGTGCACCAAAATGTCTCACCTGCAATTTTTCTGTCATCAAATCGGGGGTGGCACTCAATTAAATTTACCATATTTTTTATGGTGCTTTTAAAATTATTGGACGGTCATCTTTTTCAATTGCAGCAATGGTGTTGATGTTGACTTCTGTAAGAGCAGTGACAGGAGCTTCGGGTCCACCTTCCTTTGAAATAGTTTCTCTTTAAACACATAAAACCATCTTCTAGCTGTCCCGCATGGAAGAACAGACTCTCTTGCAGCATTACATAAGCTTCAACCGACGATTTGTGTTCAGGTGAAAATGGATGTTGTCTGTTAACCCCATTGTTGTTGTGGGCAATCTGAGCATGTTTCAACTTTCAATGGCTGCCGCTGACGCAATAATGGAACCAAATCCATAACACCTGTGCAACGCATACATTACACATTAAGCTACAATATTAATACAAAATGTATGGTCAATTATTTAGTGCAATCCTCGCATTAAATTTTGATTATAATTACTTTAAAAATCTGATCTAAAACCTGGATCTGAAACCATGGTCCAGGTGAAATCATTGCTTCATCTCCATAGTTTAATTAAATAGTCGGAAATTAGGTTCTACTTCGGTTTTTATTTCACGAGATAGTTGCTCAAGGTCCAGGTGACGGAAATGTTTTATTATTTTTTCAACGGGTTAAAAGATTATTTTTTTTAATTTCAACACCTCAGTGCTCTTCCATCTTTAAATATTTCTGCAATGAATGCTAGTTTTTTTTTAATTCTTCATTTCCTTTTCAAGAGTTTTTTCCTTCTACTCGAGATGCTGGCGTTCCGGCGGCTGCATTTTTAAAATTAATGCATTTCATCAAGTTAATATTTTATTATAATCGATACTGTTTCTCAATAAAAGTTTTTAATTGTCATTTTTCGTGTCCATACTCGATACAAGAGGACTGTGTGCAGGCGTCCGGGATTTGTCACAGAAGTTTATACTAGCCCAACTTCCGTTGTCGCCAATAAGCCTTTATTGCAATAAAACAACAAACACTGAAAGATAAGTAGAAGTGAAAATCTGTTCTTTCAAATGCTTTATTCTTAAAGATAACATGGGAAAAATTAGCGCAACTACGATGAGGTATTAAAATAAATAAATACATTAAAATCGAAAATATACTTAAATTATTACTATTACCTGACGAAAATCAAGACAAATTCTTGAAAAAGTAAATTTACACTAGAAGTAATAAATTATTTTTCGAGGCGATCAAAACCGAGTTATTTTTAATACATAATCAAAATTAAAACCTTACAATTAGTAATATTAAATAAATAATAATTAATAAATAAACTAATTTATTTAATTTGAGCTTAAAAAAGTTAATACAATTAAAATTTTATAATGCCTAGCTAAATAGTGTTGAATAATAACTGTAATATTCATATATATCAATTTCAGGCCTGACGACGGGTTTCACCTAGATAAGGTATGTACTGACAAATATGGTGCTATCAAGGTAATACCGGTCCTAGTGAATGGATTCCTGTGGAAAAGTACAAAGTTTACCTCATTAATGGATACTTTAATATTCGTTAGGACTGCGCAAAAAGAATCAGTGTTAACAAAAAAAGGACGCCAATAAGGTAAATACGTTCCGGTGAAATTTATTTATGACATAATTAATTTCTTCAGAGAAATAAATAATTTTGACATTAAAAACAATAACAATAATACTACAGGAGTACGCGATGCCAGATCCCTGCGTTTACGCTTATCTCCCCACCTCCGGGAAAACGTAACGCATGCGGAGTGCATTTCCAAGAGAATGACATTAAAATGCAAAATGACACTATTCTTGAAATAACACACGGATAACTTGTTCCGAATACGTTGCCACGAATATCTGAAAACCAGCGAAATGACAGGAAACAATCCGTCATTCAAAGGAGAATATTCTCGATACGTAACTGTCATCAATACGTTTCGTCCATAAGGGTCGTCTGGAAATTCGAGATTAGGAGACAGCTTACACTTGGAGGTTGAATGAGGCTATCACGAAGTTCAATGACTCTTTGAAATAATTCATCAGTGATGGTAGACACCAGACGAAGAATCGACATTGTTAAAATTTGTTAAGTAAAAAAACATGTTAATATAGAAATTATCCACAAATCACCATTATGTGTTTAGCACAACTTGGAAAAGGAGGTGAAAATTTCTAGTTCTTTCTCCGGGATAAAATTCCCTAATCATTTAATTGATTATACTAGCCAGATTTCCGTTGTTGCCAATAAGCCTTTACTGTAAAAAAACAAACACTGAAAATGTTAATGATAAGTAAAAGTGAAAATCTATTCTTTCAAATGCTTAAAAACTCTTAAAGATACCAGGATACACATTAGCGTAACTCCGAGGAGGTATTTTAGTAAATATTCTATTTAAAATTGAAACTATACTTAAGTTATTACTATTACTTGACGGAAATCAAGATTAATTCTTGAAAAAGCAAATGCTACACTATTATAGAAGTTATGAATTATTTTTATTATAGGTGATCAAAACCGAGTTATTTTTCATATTTAGTCAAAATTAAAACCTTACAATTAGTAATATTAAAAAACCTATCGGCCGTTACTAGGTGAAAACGATTCATCATGGAAGACAAAACTTTGAAATGGGAACTTGGGGAATGTATGCATAACCGATTTGAAAATGATTTTCTGTACTTCACCTGAGGATGACATAACTTTCGAAACCCTGGTTGTGCCAAATAAAGTTTGTGGAAAAATAAAATTATTTTGTCTTTCAAGACACCTTATCAATTTAGCGACAGATATTTGTATATAAATATTGGTACGAACAAAAGCGAACGTAGTTACGAGCCTAGAAGCGAAAGAAGAAGCACCAGTGGGACCAATTAAGTTAAGCACTGGTTAAAATGACAAAATACCTATGAAGTACCAACTATTGAAAATGATCCTTTCATCGAAAGAGCAGACTCAACGTCATTGCTTCAAAACAACACCTTTACCCTTAAATAATCACAACCAACGAATTATTGTGTAAGCGCAATTTTCTGTAAAATATATGCATTGAAAAAGAGGGAGAGAACTTTTTTCAATCACCCATGTTAATGGATTGTGCATTGGATATTGCAAACGTTCATATGGAACGTGGCACTCTACGGATCAGATACATGGAACATTGGAAAAGTGGACCAGCGAAGAAT
>LYUA01000253.1:986554-999912 GCA_002093875.1 Calopteryx splendens | reverse complement strand
TGGCGAAATTAAATTATTAATAATTTCTGAAATCCAACGCCCCAGCGCATTTCATTATGCATTTTTATACAACGCGTCAATCGAGCCCCAGGTTACGGACCACCGTTACACCGGTTCATACTACGGTTCTGAAATCAGACGTTACAGGTACTTAGGGGTTGTTTGAAACCGTTCGCTATAATTGAAACCAGATAACTAAAGAATCATTTAACTTTATTTATCTAATAGGAGTTATTTCGATCGCTTTAAAACACAACTCTCCAGGGTTGCTACTCCGCGATTACCGTAGATACTGGAGTATAGTGCGAGGTTTTAAAGTTCAGATTTTGAGCAAAAATTAGGGGAGGGTCGCCATATGTGCGAGACTAGCCTAAATTGAAATTTTATTAGACGAAATATAAAACCTGTTCAAACGCTAAAGATCGAATTTTTATCGTAGAATTATTCTAATTATCAATATCATACAAATCCCTGCGTCATTAATCTGACTTTAACAAACCTAATTAAAATATTAAATAACTATATTAAGCAAAAATTTTGACCTTCAAATTTCTTATCATTTTTAAAAACTTTAACCTTTGCTTTACGCAGGGTCTTGTACTTTTTGCTCTTTCATCTACCAAATTTTTAACCTTTGCGTAATATTCGATTATCTAGGGCATGCCGGTTGCCCTTGGCAACGCCGTGGAAATGAATGTATGCGACCTTGCGCCACAAAGCTATCAGTAGTTTAAAAAATTCCTAGACGATATTTTCAGACGATCAACTAAAAAAATTTCCTATGGTACAAGTTTGACTTCGCTCTCTTGCTCTCCAGGTCCAGATCATTGCATTTACAAGAAAGGAGAAACATTACGAAAACGAAATCGATGGATATTTTCCGTGGAGAAAAATTGATAGAAATCAATTCCGCAGTCTGGGTATTGCGGTGGACATCAATTTTTAACTGTCATGTAACACATTACGCCAACGTCCCCATCATCTTATCGTTAGAGAGAGAGAGAGAGAGGATGGGAGCGCGTATTTACAAGAAAGGAAATCGTTCAGGTGAAGACGTGCTGGCTCGAGGGTATTTTCGTCATCTGTAAAAGGGAGGGCGGGCTGAAGAGAAAGCAGGCGTGGCGCAGCGGCGGATGCGAATATATTTGCACTGACAGGAGGTCTAGCACTCATCCATTTTTTCTCGGTGATATTGAAACACTTTTCTTCTGCTGGAGGAGGAGATAAACTTTCTCTTCAAATAGTTCCCCCAAACCGAAAGCCTTGAAGGTGGCGGGAAAATTTCTTCCATTGTGATGTTAGAAACGACCGTGGACAGCTTTCCACATTCAGGTGACCCCACAGCGTAAAAATAAGCAATTAGCTCCTCGCAAGAGAACAGGAAGTGATAATCACGGCCACCCATATGTTTAAACGCACATCTGGTTTAGATTCCTATCATATTACCTGCGAAATGGGTTTTATAATTGAAATTAGTTCTTCCATTTCAATGACCCTAGCGTGAAAGCGATTTGGCATTTGATCAGGCGATTTACACCTTGCCAGCTCACTCAACGTGCCAAAAATTAAAATTAAAATGAAAGTGGACTTTTCATCCGAAAAAAAGTTTATCGAAGAAAGTGAATGTGATAATATCAGTTTTATTTTCTCAAAACTTAATCCATGGGAAAACATTGGATAGGATAAAAAATACTCTAACATTTCTAGATAAATGCACGTTTTCAGGTCCCCTAAAAACTATTAGTGCATTCTCCCGATGCCGTCCTCCCGTGCGTGATCTATGATCGAGATTTTGAGGGTATGATAATGCAATAAATATTAATATGAAAAATGAAATATTTTTGTTTAATATTATTATTGAGAGTTTAAAAATAAATTAGATTTCTGAAATCAGTTTTCTTTGATTTTTGAATTGATTCACAAATTCTTAGGTGCACTCATCGAAAGTAACACAATCGGAAAAAGGTTTTGATTCCATCAATTTTTCGATTAAAACTTCAACTTGTAATATTTCAATATTTTTCTCCCATCAGTGGTACGAAATTCGCTAGGATTTCCAACCGCCGCAAAGAGCCTACACAGAATCGCACGTTAAAATCAATGCTGAATGTTGTATTGCGTGTCGACACAACATCGAAGCCCGAGGCGGGTTGAGACACATGCACTGAGCGAGTTGTCCACCGAACTATACCGAACCCCTGAACTGGCCAGGCGATTCTAACCAAAACGTATGAACGGTGGGAAAAAGAGCTTGGTTATGCATCAATGTATAATATATATTTTATATTTTTATTTCCTTTAAAGTAAAAAAAATTTTTAATTCTTCATACATATCGTTTTTAAACAGATTCATCAGAATACTCGTACACACTGGACAAGGTTTGTTCTAGACTAATATTTATGAAAGAGCTAAGAGAAGAGTTTCATTGATTGGATTTATATCTGCAGATGTTATTCAAAGGAGTGCGTAATTGGCTGCAACTTCCGTGGCTATAATTGTAGTTTATTATGTAGCAAAAATACAACCTTTTGGCGATGGAAAATTTGACGATAAGCGATAACTACCTAAGAAAAAGGTAAAGTTTACTGCTTTGACGGCTAAAACGAAGTTAACGGAAAAACTGACATCGATGCAATGCTCTTAATTACACTTCCATTTTTAACTAATTTATAATTTTCACCAATTAGTGATCACCAAAAAATAGTTAATTCCGTGTTTTACGCTATCCATTAGCAAGCATTGCAACCATTAGAAAACATTCAGAACTGTCCATGAACGAGAAGGGCAAGGTAAATTACGAAAGAGTCATATATAGGTTCAAACTACCACATGCTTCCTCGGTTTCATAATTTTTTTGCTGTTTCCTGAGAGTACACAAACCCTTAATAATTCCATCACCTCTCACAACTACTTTTCAGGCCACCGTTCCGACAGAGTCACCCAATATGCAGGGAGGCGAATACGACTGGCAATATGTCACTCAGCCGGAGACGCAGTCCTGCACACAGGGATGCAGTTGGCCGAGGGGGAGAGTGCTTGGGGGAACCAGCAACCTAAATGCCATGCTCTACGTTCGAGGCAACAAGAGGGACTACGACGGGTGGTTCAGGCAAGGCAACGTGGGATGGAGCTACGACGACGTCCTGCGGTATTTCAAGAAGTCCGAGGACAACGGAAATCCTGAAGTGTTAGGTGATGGATACTACCACGCCACGGGGGGACCCCTAAGAGTGGAAAGGTTCCCCGACATTGACGCTAATGTCATTGCGATGGAAGAGGCCTGGCTCCAATACGGGTTTCAACCCAACTTGGACATGAACGGGGCTAGACAGAGAGGATTCACCAGGGGACAGTCTACTTCCCGAATGGGAGAGAGGCAAAGTACAAACACAGCCTTCCTGTCCCCGATAAGAGGGAGAAAGAATCTGTTTGTGGCCAAGAACTCCATCGTCAGTCGGGTGATCATCACCAAGAACGACACCCGTGCCATCGGAGTAGAATACACGCAAGGAGGGAGGAGGAGGATAGCTTTAGCCAGCAAAGAAGTCGTAGTGTCAGCTGGAACCATTGGATCACCTCAGATACTGATGCAGTCGGGAATTGGCCACAAAGAACACCTTGAAGAAGCTGGTATCGAAGTGGTGTCTGACGTGCCGGTAGGGGATAATCTTCAGGACCACTTCTCCATGAGCTCCCTTGCATTCGCTCTCAATTATACGGCCACTTACCCCGCAAGAAATATTTCATGCGACCTCAAGGAGTATTACCTGAGGAGGAGAGGGCCGTACTCCTCCACCGGAATTCTCCAGGTCACCGCTTTCGACCAATCTAGCTATGAGTTCGACCCCGAATACCCCGATATCCAATACCTACTCGCCTCTTACGTTGCTTCACCACCGAATGCCACGAATCTGATGATACCTTTTGCTTATTACGACAGAATATCCTTCTTTCCCGTGAACCTGAGGCCCTTCAGCAGAGGACAAATTAGACTCAACGTATCTGCCCAGGCACGGGCCATGGGTGCTCCCCCGGTGATAACTGCAGGGTATTTCAGCGACGTACGGGACAGATCAGTCGTACTGGAAGGAATCTTGAGAGCCGTGCAGTTGGAAGACACGCCGGCTTTCCGGAGAAGGGCCATAACACTGGATAGGACCCCGAACCCTGCATGCGCCAATTTCTCCTTCGGCACAGTTCAATATTGGAACTGCACGCTCACATATTCAACTCAGACGCTTTACCATCCGGTAGGGACGTGCAAGATGGGGCCTTCTTGGGATAGGCAGGCGGTGGTGGATCCTCGATTGAGGGTATACGGAGTGCGAGGTCTAAGGGTGGTGGATGCATCCATAATGCCCACGATAACGAGCGGAAACACAAACGTGCCTGTTATAATGATAGCGGAGAAGGCAGCCGACATGATTAAGACAGACTGGTTTCTACTTCGAAAAAAAGAGAAATTAGAGTGGGAAAAATACCATGGAGCTCCATACTAGCAGTGTGAAAAAGTAGTAAATCACCTTCAGAAGTTGATCATTTATTAGGAAAACGAAATTCATTGGAAGGTTCAGACAATACCTAAGGGTATTTTTAAACAACTGTATTTCTTAAATGTGCGACCAACAAACAAATAATTGTGGGCGATTGATTGGCTGTCCCGAATCCCAGTCAACAGTAAGCAGCTCGAGTTTCCTTAGTCTTCACCTCCTGTTAGCTTACAATGTGGCAACGCTTGGTACAAAAGTGGTTTCACGTCCCAATATACCATTTAAAGTATTCACAGTCAGAGAGTGACCAAAGAGCAATAAATGGACCGAGTAAAGAGACTTAGATAGCCCTGAGATTCCAACTACGACCTTGAAGGACGTCGAAGAAAAAAGGACAAATTTCTGTTATAACAAATATAGAGTAAGCAAGGAAGGTTGTTACGATTGTATTATTCAAGACTGACGCCAAGTCTGGAAATCACGACCAGAGTGTGCAGGTTGATACGAATACGGCTTCCACTTTCTTTCCCATCTTTCAATAAGAGGGGAAACATAGCAAACAAATAAGGATAACAGAGCCTTTCCCTCCGTCATCGCCTCAAAATGAGGCCATGGAGAAATAAGGGTAGAAATCAAACATCCCAAAATCGAATTCGACGATTCGTTCGACGTGGTGCGCTAATCGAGGAAGAAAACGGGCCTACGAAAGCATGCCATCGCCGCATGCCAGATTAACATGGTCCCTAACATCTGAGAAATTGGTGAATTTACCGTCGAGAAAATAGCCGTCGAACATCCCCACACATCACACATCGACTGCACCTGCAGGCTTATGTGTTTTAGGGTAATCAAAGATTTTAAACCGACGAATTTATGTTGCTGAAATTACGGTAGTTTAAATTCGCTTTTTGTCACGAAGTGTGCCAAATTTCCCTCAATCAGCAAGAACCAAACCGAAATCACGGGAATGTGTCCAAATGATGGATTTCAAGGAGAAAAACATGTGTAAAAAGGTATGGTTGATAATAATTGATCATTAACTCTCTATAATTCATCAAGACGTTTCTGCAGCCTGGATATCCCAATGGACGTAAAAATTATTATGACGATTGGTCTTTCAACTGTACTCCATTTAGACATTTTCACTTACCACATTATTTTTCCTAACATTTCTTTTCATTCCACTCATCGCATGTTAACATACCTTTTTAATCTATGATTTTATTTTATTTACCTTACATAAATGTTATTATTTATATATATTTTGATTGAAACATACGGTCATTACAAATACAAATAAATATTGTCAAAGTCGACACTTAAAAAAACATTTTTTATTAATATAAAAACGTAAAATATACATTAAACGTAAATTATACATTAAAAGTAAATAATCATTTGCCATTTCAAAAAAAGCGTATGACAAAAGACACTAGCTTTGAACAATCGAACCCAAACCAGAAACCCTTTCCACTAGGTACTAATGACATATTTCCAGGGACCAAATTTTAACTTTAATCTTTCAGTGAGGTGATCTCTCGATAAGCAATTCACGGCCTCCGTAAAACACTTTTACAATGTCAAAATGCCTTTCAACATCATTCATTTGATCACAGTAATCCAGTAGAGCGGTGATTTTAATAGGCCAGGTCTCACCACGAACTAAGCCCAAAGACATGTGATGTTGACACAATCGGAGTAGAGAGGCGAGTTACTTTCCCAGTGCCACCAAACGGTTTCGAGCAGTTCTAGCGAACAGAAAATCGCACCGCTTGGTATTTAGAAGGGTTTCCCGAAGGCATGACCACAGATCAACCCGGAACCCTCCTGACAGCCAACGAACGCCCTACCTCCTGGGGCTACAACGCTACCTATATGGAGCACGACAGCCGCAATTTACTGGGTAACAGAGGAACTGTCCTTTGAGTACAGGTGGAAAAAAGGCTGAGAAAAGGACTTTACATGGAAAATTTCCAATTTTTTAACAGCTTAAGAATGGGAAAGAGACAAGCCGGTAGGAATAAAATTGATCAGCATCCAAATTGGGATCATTTCAATTAATCTCACTCCGAAATTCAGATAGTCCATTATTACTCAATTTTTATTCTAACTGATGGTGAGACACATTAGTATTTAAATGTGCGTAAAATTTTACTTAAAACGCGTTAATTTTTCTTGAATTCACCGCAAACACATATGATCAGTCGCCGTTTCGAATTTTTATCACAGAGCCCATCACTGTGGTAAATTTTCTATCAGCAGTCCAACTGAAAGCGCTTTGAAAAATTGTGACACGTGGAGGTTCACCTTGAAATCATAGGCGGAAGGCTGGGAGGCGGGGCAAGGAGGCGCAGAGGGCAGAAAAACTCAAAGGAAATCCTCCAGTCACACAGATAAACTCGGACTCTAGAGCCACGGGAAGATAATAATTCCCAAGGGAATAATATTGGAAACACTATAGCCAACATCCAGCCAAAAAGTCTGTAATTTTTAGAGCCCTGTAACACATAGCATTAAAAAAACCGAATGTGTACCATATGTCCATAATCCTGATATTCTGGAAAGATGGCAAAAAAGCAGCGTAATTGGTCTCAGGCACATTCTCACAGTTAAAAATCGTTCCGGTACCACTAAATTTATAATTCGGAAAATATATTAGACATGAATCAAATTATCATAGGTAAAATGTTCTCGAAAAATAAATCAAAATGTTCACGTAATATATTTTTTCGTCTAGTGCCACTCTTATGATTCACCTTCATGGCAAATTTAAGATCTGCAGGTCGAAGGAAAGAATTTACAGATTAGAATGGTTGGACATAGGTGAGTTATTATAAAAGGATATTCAGTAGATAAGTGATTTGTTTCCTGTCAGACATCAGTTTACCAAGTTACCCAAGAGCTAGAAAAAAAAACAGCTAAATTAATCCCAAGTCAATAGACGGAACTCAAAGTCATTCATGACCATGGAATCAACGGTTGAGATTCTAATATTCTAGACAATTTTTCATCAAATTCCGTCCATAAAAATCTTGTACAAGAACCTTGAACGCTAATGATGCCATAATCGCAGCCATATTCAACTCGCATCGAATCGTATGGTTCTGCTTACGTCCAAATCCTCGTTCAGATTCATGTTCGAAAATTTCTAGGATTAAAAATGCTTCTGACTGGTATAAATGAGTCAGAACTCACCTCCGTACAACACGCTCAGCGGTGGGCAGTTGTTGGTCACCACTACAATGGTTCCATGAAATCGGTTTTATAAAATAATGCCACAACCAATATATATTTTCGGCGTCGTTAAATATCCACAATTATTAATGCGAATCATCTTTGTTCTATTCACGGCCGAACACCTCAAAAATAAGTAAATTAGTTATCGTTAGCCACTAGCCAAGCACTAGTGGGCCATGTGGCAACTATTCTCATTAAAGATCCTTTACCATGTGAAAGATTTGATTCAAGGGATCTGGGATTTTCAATCGTTAGAACCTATCATCACATAAAAAAGTACGTTTAATTACCGTCTAACTTTTATTGTACTATGTGAAGGAGGCTTAATCCGGCCGTTTTTTGAAATCTCATCAAAATTAACGCACCGAAAAGTCACATTATTTTAAACATAAGGTTGAAAGTTTTTCACGTTATGTATTTTATTTTATTAACATAAAGAAATTATCAGGCAATTGACGAGTATGCCTACTCATGAACCTCCCATAAACCAACAGGCAAGTATACTTGGAAGAAGTTCCCACTAATAGGTGACCGATTAAAGGATGTTTACAGTAGTACATCATCCATCATAGTTTATATCTTTTTGATTTCATATTAGCGAAAGTCGCTGAGACTAGAATTGCGGGCCGCAGTTGCTGATGCGCGTAAGATCAAGGTAAGATAATAAGGACAAGAGGAGCGGAAGACAAAAGAGACCAATAAGTGAACAGAGGTTTTGGCGAATAAAACATTTTGAACGCAGCCTACATGACCACGACGACAGAATAATTTACAGCCTCCAGTGAAAAATACTGATAAATATCACAATAATTATTTCACGGTGAAGATGAATACACGTACATTGTTTCCTATAGGTGCCATGGGAGCACACGACAGATATTTCTAATCCACATTTCCGCGCTTCACAGTGGTGGACGGTTAACAAGTAAGTAAGGAGAAGAAATCCTTTGTGCACTAACCACTTGCCACCAAAACAAATCGACTTCATGTGGCAAATGCAAACAATCCGACAGCAAAGTAAAAGAACGGCGTACATTAAATGCAAAACCAAAATTTTAACCAGACAAACAATATTTAAATTTAAAAACAACATTATAATCTCGACTTGAAGGTAACGCGATGACGCCCTTAACTCCGATGAACAACGAACCCGCGGACGTCCCCTGAATATTCGAAGTGTCGCGCTCTGAGTCGCGCTTACGATAAAAACATGATATAAAACTATATTTACTGATGTGATACAATACTCATTGAGTCTGTGCACATTAATTAGGAGTTAATTGGTGATTCAATTCGTAAACAGATAATTCCTCAGAACCAGCAGTACAAATAAAACAGATTTCTGTCCCAACCACCAGTAAATAAATAAATGAGGGAATAAGGTACGCTAGCTATCCAGTTTACACATCTAAATTCACGGCGAACTCGTGGTTTTCACGGTTGAGCCTCCACCGTGGTTAGAGGAACATTCCGCCAATTCGCACTACCGTACTAAGAAATAAGCACAAACTTTAAATTAAAAAAAACAAATTGGAAAATTTGAGAAAAAAAAAGAAACAATAGCCACTAGTTACCTACAGAACAAAGAGAACTTTGACGTATTTACCACCGTCGCACATAAAAATAGATCTCAGGAAATGTAGCATCACCAGCTCCCCAAGTTCATTAGAAAATATGGGATAAGGCAAAGCCTAATCCCTTCGTTCAAAACGAGATGGACAAAGAAATATCCTGGTAAATAAAAAATATTTTTAAAACGTCACTAAAAAAAGGTAACACTAGAAAAGTAATTAAGGTAGCATGAGCATATACGATAAACCTTTTGAAACTAGTCTTCTACGCCCATGAATTACAGTAACTTCCAGGACTTCATTTTCATGCTCTAAGGGAAATTTAATTTGCAAAGATAAATTCGCATTTACTGCTTTCCGCAGATGAAATTTTAAAAAAACTGCCTAATCTGCTCCCTTCTGTGTTTCGGAAATTTGACTGACACGAAGCCATATGCTGACTGACAAACTGTTTAGTTCGTAGCTATAAGACATTTCACCATTTACGGAAAGACACCAGTATTTAAAAAAAAGAGAATTATCTATTTGCAGATTATACTTTACAATGGTGAGAAACGAACGGTGTCCTAAATGTTTCTGCTGGTCTCCGAAAATTAATTCGAATAAGATTTTTTTCTCCTTACTTCCTCTCTTCCTTCACCTTAACAACAATATTTCTCCATTTATCTTCTTCGAATTCCAGCTCAAATTTCCTTCGTTCTCCAAATGCAATTATCGACTGCTTTAATTTTTGACTCATTGCTACTCTTAACACGTTTTTGAGAACATCGTTTCTAGCGTTTTCTTGTTCCCTGACTTTCTCCCTCGTCATTACTCGATCCAAGAATGGGCTCATTAACATATGAAATGCCCTGACTGGGGTACCAACTGTTGCTTCAGTATTCATTAACCTGAACTGATCTGCTCCCTTTTGTATTTCGCTCCCAACTAGAATTAAACTTATTATTAGATAATAAATTAACTACGAGCGGAAGTGCAAATTTCAGGAGCCTCTTCCAGTGGTTATGTTACCACGTGATTTGTAAGAAGGAACCGGTTCACCAATGCTACAGGTCAAAATGAAAGTCTTCTAAAAAGAGTCAGAAACACATTTAATACATTATAATTCACGTTCAGCGAAAAGCGGACGCGTAGTAAGTATTCTAACACCCTTACTGTAATTAGCTGTATGTGCCAATTGTAAAGTAACTTGTAAATTGAATAGCAGATTTGAGAAACGTGCCCCAGGAAAATGGCCGAAGTCCTGAAGCTTTTACACTTCCCTACTTGACGGTGCAATAATCACTTTCTCGATAACGGGATTAAGAGACTGAGCGTGCAGATCAAGGACATATAATCCAGATCTCACTTCCCCAGCGCTTCCTCCTTTTACCGCCAATTTGAAGTCGATGAAAGTACCGAGATGCATTAGGGCCGTCCATTATTTAAGGGGAGAAATTTTAGTTGGCCACATTGTTGCCCTAGTTTCCGACAGCATAGATCTCCTTTGTTCAAACCTTGAACGTAATAGCACGTTGAGAGATTGCCATTTATAAATTTTATCTCTCTCAATTATACTTGGTGCATTAACGAAAAATTAAAGAGCGAATGAAAATATCGCCTTTTCACTTTGGGTTGGATGTATGGTTTCACTCCTTTGAAAGAAGAGCTAACTACAATGATACTTCAACCTAAATTGTCGTTCACCATCGAGTATTCGAGTTCTATTCTACTTACAATTTACATAAGAAGAAGCCTACATGGATGTATTCCTAAAAACCACCCTTCCAATCCGAAATCCCATCTATATTAGTGCTAACTACTGATTCAATAATACATTCCATCTCACACAAGGAAGTCTTAAATATTTAATTTAAAGCTTCTCAAAAGCGATTGATTGTAGTCAGCAATAGGTATAATTTATATAATACCAGTTCTGCGTTACATTAAAATATATGATCTGGCCCTACGTTTGAGGTATATTTGGCATCTGCATAAACAAAAGGCACAGCATTGTGCAAAATATGAATTAAAAATTTTGGTGTTGGCATGCAAGAAATATGTAGGAGTTATTGTCTCGATTGCTTACACGGAATCACACCACTCACTGGTTACTTAATATTTCAATTTCCGGTAGATTGATCCATGCTTGAGTTCGACTAGTACTCTTAATGATGACCATTTTATATTCGCATAGTTAACCTCGAAGAATATAAGGATTTGGGTTTACTTCCGACTAGGCTACCGTTTTCCTCCAATGTGTATCCGACCGTGAAATTTTGGTAGATGTGAAGAATACAATTAAAGCCTGTTCGAAACTTCTCAATTTAGGAGATTAATTTACTCACCCATCGCAACTAGAATTTACCCATGTAAATTGAATTTGAACTGAAACACCTTATCAAGAGCATATAAATATTTTCAAAGTTGGTGAACTATAAACTATTGGTGAAAGTTTGAATTTCAGAAGAAGTTAATATATTTCGATGCTTGTTTAGCAATTTTGAAAACCGCGTATTCGCATATGTTGCCCCCCTATCGCCCATCATTTTTGGAGTCTCGCAGGTAATCGGAGATCATGATTGTTCATTAACACGCCTCTTACCCCAAAAGGAGTTAATTAATTACCTTGCATAGTGGTTGCTTAGAGTAATTGGACTAAACGCTTGTCTTGTGCCAATCTTGAGGAAAAGTAAGTATTGAAAAGGTGAATCAGGTGCCAAATTACTCGTTTTAAATGAGAAATTATTATACTTTGACGACGGAAATTTCTTGAGGGAAGGATAGTAAGTTCTTAATGCTAACAACGACTTGCAATTATAAGTGCGGGGTAAAAGGTAAAATGTGGAAATAAAGAATTACCATAATGCAGAATAACTGACTACAAGTTATCATTTCTAACCGATAGTATCCAATGTGTACAGGACTTTACTAAGAAAACAATTACTTTAATTTTGTACTAGTAAACTTAAGAAGAAAGTGGGAAATTAGAACTATTGGTAGACTACCGAATTTCTATCTTTAAGAAACCAAAAATGGAAATTATCGACCATTATATTACATGAATTCTTTTGTTCTACATAAGGGAATTTCAGAACAAGTGGACATTAAAACACTAATTATAATTATTTTAGCAAAGATTGGAGCCATGTCGTAACAAGTTAGCCAGCAATTATTTGTCATACTTATCATTCAAACTTGAAAATAAAAATAAATGAATGCATAGAAAACTGCTTTAAAAAAATGAAAGATTGAATTTCAAATAAGGTAAATTTGCAGTGGTAAAATAAATGTATTGAGCTAACAATAAAACTGCCCTCATGTTTGCCTCACTCACTCAGTGAAAATTTTACCATTGGAATAGTTTCGTTCATTCATCACTTAATTCATTAGTTTACCCCAATGATTAAATAAAAACGCAATACTAGAAACTACTTAAGGCAAGAGAGTTGAAGGCCTTGTTTGAAATGGGATTGTAGATCACAGATTCAATTCACGTATATCTCCCAAGGTTATTCGCGTGACAGACGGTTTGGCAATGGTCCAGAACCGTCTCTCGATCATCGATAGGAGGAGGTTTAAACTTCAAAGAAGAAAAATGAAATGGTAAGTAGTTCCCGAACCTTTCAATTTTCAGCACCTGGTGTAATTCAGGAGATTGGCATTAAGTTCATAGAGGTCCTGTGACGAGTGGAGTTCCCTCTTCAGGACACTCCATCGTTTACATTCAACCTTAGGGTGATTCACGAGTTTCACTTACTTTTGGGATTAACATGCTAATATTGACGAAGCTTTTAAGAATGACGTAGCTTTTCGTTTCATTTTTTGCTCGTGTATCGGCTGATTCTTTGCTTAATTTGCTCCAACTTTTTGAGAATTATACGAATGGACGCCATGTATATTATTAATTGACCCATGACTAGGGTGACCAGATCAACATTTTCAAAAGCAGGACATTTGAAGGAAAAAAGCAGGACATTTATAAAAAAAGCCTGATAACACGTTTAACTCCTTTTCATTTGATAGGAAAAATAAAAACAATACACAACTACAGTTATACATTGTTATTAATTTTATTTT
>LYUA01000253.1:927972-943292 GCA_002093875.1 Calopteryx splendens | reverse complement strand
AAATGTAAAAAGAGAAATGTATTACAAGTTCAATTTTTAACGACTTTCAATGCACGGTATTCTGCAAAGGCTGACAGTGAGATGCAATATGTTCGGAACGCGATTTTAATTGTGCCCGATTCCCGATAAATGAAAGAAGTAGGTACATAAAAATAATTAATTTAGTAATGACGACGCCGAGAAAAATATGCACTGTGCTTCTGTCTTAAAAAGAAAATTAACCCCGTAGCAATTTTTCCACAGAGAAATCGGTAACGTTTGGCCAAAGACAAGTCAGCAGGTTAATTTTAACTTTTATTGTTTCTAATTATCAGTGCACCTCTAAACGAGATGTAAAAAAGTATATTTCTCGGAATTTTGTCAAAGCTAAATTTCACCGATAAAATACCGACAGTAGAGAATCTAAATAAAAATATACGTATAAAATTTCCTCCCGCAATCTATGTCAACTCACTTCGCTCGAGATATTTTTTTTAAGAACTATTAGTTAATAACAGCAGCTAAGCGTACAAAGAGGTTACAAATAAACCATTTCAAGTCATTTACATCAACAGCATCCAATTTCAGTTTACATAACGGACACATTACTTATTACCATGGCGTTAGCGACCGAAGGACGTAGAGCGGATGCATATCAAAGAAGGTCCACAGCAGCTGCGCGACGGAATACTTTCGTTGAAATTAAACCTCGCCTTCATCAAGGAAGCACGCGCATTCAAAAGAATGGAACGCATGACCGCCGGCTCACTTTAACTTGGCCTTGGCTAGATGATAGTATCGAAGACCATAGACCTCCTGAGTGACAGACAAAAGGCCGACTTAGCCAAAGAACTTTCGCCATGGCTCACTTAAGAGAGAGGAGAGCACTCCCACGGCCCAGGGAGCCCAATAGTCGTGCGTTCGTATCCGACCTCAGGGATTTATGCTGTTTGAAAACACGCCGATTGTGCGAAACATCTTGAGCCAGTGCACGCGGGAAACCAAACTCCGTTTACATCTAAAACAAATACTCCGCAAGTTGCTGCGCTAGGGCGTGCGGCAGCGGGTGTTAGAGCACAGACCGTGGATACTTATACGGGAGGGAAAAAGGTAGTCTGTAAAGGGAGGGAAGGGGTGTACTTCTTGGCGATTTCCTCTCTTTATGTTATGGTAAAAGATCATACGAGGGGAAAACGAATTCTTGAATCTATCAGTTCGATGGGTTATTTCTCTGATGTTTTCACCATTTTTTAACTTAACAATGCAATGCGAGAGTTGAACTTCGTCCTCTATGCCGCAAGTAAAATCACATTAATAGCACTATTTTTAGAAAAGATAAATCCAGCGTTGATTCTCCTATTCTCTAGTGGTTCCCATCCCAAATCACGTACTTATTGCGTGACGCTCTAGGTCTTTCATTCCAGTTTGTAACGAACTGGTTTGTTTTCATCTGTATTTTGTTTAGTTCTTGAATAGAATTTTATGAGATGGTTCTCAAATCCTCGCAGCATACCCTGTGCGCAACCTAATGGTAGAGAAATAGCAAGTCTCTTTCAACTTTTCTCGTCATCTTTTCCTCATACTATGCGCTTAACAAATAGCAACTTCTTCAAGATGGCATCGCACAAATTGCGTACTCTGTAATGCGTTTTCCCAAATTAAGTCCTCCGTAATGGCAACGCGCAAGTATTTAAATTGGTCAGCAGTACTAACTGAAACAGTTCGAATTCTTCAACTGAAATAACCAACAAAGGACTACAGCCCTTGCTGCATACTAACCGTATTCAATCATGCTTAAATTGTGAAGATTTCACCAACATATCGTCTTTAAAGTCTCAGTTTCCAGGATTAATCCACAATCCGTATCCTTGTTTGCAAATTAATTGGATTTTCTATTTAATATACAATGAGCTAAGATGAATTTCTTAATGATTCGCGGAAAGAGACTTTTGAACAAAAAATTAAGTCTGAAAGGAAATATTTAGCAACTAGACATCTATTAAGTGAATGGGAAAATAGTCTTTGATTTAACCAATCCAGACCTCGAGAAACACATTGACTACACCACACGTGTACTAAAATTAAAGAAAATTAGGATATATTAAAATGGTACTGGGGAAATGAGAGGAGAGGGTAGAACAGAGATGTTATCTTTCTCCTGTTAGGCCTCACTTAGAATGTTCTTCCACTGAGACCCTCAAGAAGTGGGTTTCATTGCCGGATTAAATCGCGGGTAGCGAATAGGAGCTTAAACTTTGAGAATCCCTAACAACTCGAAGGCTAAATTATAGGTAAATTAAAAACTGGGCTATTTCCTAATGATTTAAAATGTCTTATTCACCATAAGGTCCCTACTACGGTAGGAGAGATTAAGAAAATAAGATCAGAGACAAACTGTAGAACGGACACGTTAAAAACATTTTTTTTCCGGTGAACGATGACGAATCAGAATAATTGCCAAAGACAGCACTCAGAAGACAATATTTTACGCCATATAGCCTAGTTAGTACCCTCTACTGTATCTTATTTAATTGCAACCCATACTAGCACATCGTATCGTATAAGTAGAGGAGTATTTTATTCTTAGATATTGTAGTGAATGTAAATATGTTGTTAAAATTTACTTCCATCGGTTGAATTTTATAATATCTTCTTTTGTCACTAAAATTCGAGAAAAGTTTAATTTTGAATATTCATATCTGTTTTGGACACACCCCCTGCCATACACCC
Organism: Calopteryx splendens; assembly: GCA_002093875.1. Taxonomy (NCBI): domain Eukaryota; kingdom Metazoa; phylum Arthropoda; class Insecta; order Odonata; family Calopterygidae; genus Calopteryx; species Calopteryx splendens. Next base: position 940,583 of record LYUA01000253.1, on the reverse strand, counting down.
TCGTGGTTGTTTAAAGGGTACATGTAGGTGTAGTTTGTGCTTCACTCAAAACCGCATATCCCAAAAAAATACGTGTATTCACCACTGTAACCGGTAACGGTCACGCAAATTATGTGCTGGAAAGAAATGCCCTACAAAGCCTGTCAGGGGAGACATTGTGGGCCACCTGTTAGACCACCAGGACCCCGTCAGTGGCCTCTCATTCGGTATTTTGAATGAATTATTTAAATATTCTCCCATCATGCTTTCCCTTGAAGACCCTTTTCATCTTTTGTGGAGCTATAAAAATAGATGGACGAGCATGTTTGCGAAATTAAGAGAGAAGAGGAGGCAATTACAGAATGGGAAGAGACAACTATTGCTATCCAGTGTGCATAAAAGTTTCTAACCCTGCGATAGCAGACAGCAGGATGCTTCGTAAAGGTAAGTAAACTGCGAATAAAAGTGGGAGCTGGGCTGGGAGACTAAATTGATCACAACCTTAATTTTTTTGTCTTTGAAAAAATGTACTCAAGTCCCCTACACTTTATAAAAATTTTCATGTGGGCCTTATTTTAAATTAGTATGCAAAAGTAAATCATTGTTAAAATACCCATCACATTTTAGAGCGAGACACCGTCGGAGCAATACAATAGTAGCTAGGTTATGCCATCTATCAACATATGAAACGGGGCCATAAATACTAATATTAAGTTAGTACGTAGATGTCAATATTTGAGTACTTACCTACCTTTCCCATCACTAGGATTCATGGATCAAGAACTAGAGTCTAGAGAATGTGGAGCGTAAGCCATGGAAAACAATTCAACATTCCGCATTTTTACATGCCGAAGAATACGGTTCTTTCATCGCGAAGTCAATTGAGCGTTACACTATCAACGGGGAGCTGTGTCGCAACCAAGCATTCATTGGAATATGACTCTCCTTGCCCTCGAAAAAAACTTTCCGTAAACCCCACTTACCACTGAAAAGGTGCGATGGAGGCAGAATCATTAGGTATGCATGTGGTGGGGAAATGAGACGTTTTGCCCAACTATTCATCACGGCGCCGGAAAAGTGCAGAATGCCACGAGGCTCATAGATGTAATCTTTTTCATATTCCCAGCCGTGAATTGCAAACAAATATTGTGTAGTCCTCGTTTATCCATAATATTATACAGGGCCAAGGATAGTAAAATACACACATCCGTTTATAAGTTTTATCACTTAATAATAATACTTAGCATAAGTACTGTTTTCATACAAAAAATGTATACAACGGGATTTCAACGAAAATATTTTGAAGATTTCTGCCAGTTTCAGATATAGCTATTTAGGTGTGAAAGATAATTAAAAAAACACTTACAGTACGACATTATATAGTTAGTAATTTTATTAAGAGCACGTGAACTAATTCGATTTTTATCGAAGACGACCCACTGAGACTGATTTATCTTTTCTTTCAAGGAGTGACATGTCACCGACACAAAAAAACAATTAAAATGAGCGGGAGATCAGAGAAATATTTCTCATTAAAACTTTGTATTAATTACCATGAAGCCCATTTTATTTTCTCGCTAAAAAAATAGAAGAATTGGGTTACTAGCGTGGGTCTTGAGCCATTATACGAATCAAGGATCCAATGATCTCACTGTGTTCACCGTATTCCATTCAACATTTACCTCGCACGTGTATCCCTCACGAAAAATAATATATAAAACGTAGATCATCTTTAGTGCTTTTTTAACGGCCCTTTTGAATATAGTATCGGTAGAAACTTCACTGTGGCCGCCGGGCCATTCTCCTTATTAGGAAGAATATTTTTCAGAACAGGACAATCTAAGAAGACATTCCGTAAGAAGAAAAATCTACTAGCGTGCGAATGCGAATCAATGTCACTTCGGAAGAAAAGAGATTTCTAAAAAAAATGCTTATTTGAGAATAAACTGCAAAGGGATATGATTGAGAAAATATTCCTTCGCTTCCAATCGCAGAGGCACACAAACACAAGTATGGATACAACCACGTACAAACCATAATATTTTAGGTATAATTCCAAAACCTTCAGTAAAACATTATTGCTAAGGGTAATATACCAGTGAAGGTAGGTTTCTGAAGGACACACTCCTACAGTAACCCTTTCTTCATTTCCGCATCCAGTAAACATGTGAGTGGCATCTATTCCAGCAGATGGAAAAATGGCTGAATTCAGCAGAATAAAAAATCTGCCACGTTCTTCTAGAAACCAAAGAGACCAAAATGAATTCTAGAAGCTCTCTTATGTATAAGGGGCAATATTTGCATTGTGATCTTAAGGAAAGGATTATCGCTGATGAGTTTAGAGAAAATTTTTATCTGAGAAGAGAATCGGTGAAGGCTTCAAATCCATAAAAAGTCAGGGGAGAGAGTGTCTCGATGATTGCGTGATTTCGACTCTTCCCTCCATTGGCACGCCGGACAATGTTCCGCCATTTACTTTTTAAAAACCCCCTTTCCCTACATTATTAACGCGACTTTGAAGGGGAAAAAAACATTCAACGGATGAAGGTTGGGAGGAGAGGGCGAAAGGAGGGAAAAAAAAGGCCAATACGGAATCCGTCGAAAGGCCCCGCATGAGTGTTGAACGATATTCCGGCAGAGGCGAAATCGCGGCCGAGTCCGGTGCGCTCCCTCGGGGAAACGCGAAGGCGCGTGCAGGCGCCGCGGGGCAAAAAAGGAAGGCAAGCGGCCGTGGATAATTTGGAGTAGTAATGGCGCGAGCCACGCGACCGGCGAACGCCCGCGGCGCGCTGGTGCATTTGAGCGCCACTTCGCGCATCATGCCGAATTATTTTTTGGAAACTCCCGAGGTAGACAGAACGGGCCGAAAATGTTAAACCCTTCCGATTCGTGCGACACACGACGCCATTTGGAAAAAAAGGAGAACTTACGAAATGAACGGGATGTGAAGGAAACTGGAAAGGACTAGTTGGAGGGAGATTTCTCCTCAATTCCACCGCAAATTACCCCGTAGCGCGGTAGCGCTTGGTAATTAAAAAAAAAGGTCTTTGGCTCACGGTGGACAACGTTCAAACCCACCGCGAACCTTTTTAACATCATCGATAAATATCCTAGACTGCGCTCCATATGCTAATCAAGGGTTAAAAAAAATTAATTTACCACAGCAGACGAGTGGAATCGCCTATTTCAAGAAAACGCTGCCACACACTAGCAGCGGCCATAAGAGATTGTGTCATTTACCCACGACCGAAGTACATGCATCTCGATCGAGAAGGAGGAGCAACGAGCATGGGGCGGAATAAGTGTTCCGTAATGAATAGTCGGTAGTCAAAAAAAATAACTGGAAATCTTTAGCATCTAAATTATAATTGGGGTTTAAAGTTACGTCAACGGACACTAAAGGGTCTAACTGGGACCGAAGGGATTCAGCATCTACCGTAGTATTCGCGCAAAGCCTGTGTGCCCAAATACATGATCCTGCTTTATCTCATTGGAATTAAAAGCAAACAGATGGTAACAACTGCTTTAAAAACTTCAATTTTCTGGAAAGTTATGTTCCGTGAAGTATAAAACACAGCTTTCACCATAATGCATCCCTCCAAGTTCACAAAACGTGCTCATCGTCGTTAGGTGAAAACTAACTTACTTAAGTAAGTAGAGCCACATTAAATTTATAACTATTTAATTGGGGTGTGTTTTCTAACAATGTTTTGGGCAACACTAGATACTATCAAATAAAATAATTACGGAATATAGTGGCACTCCTGAAGTTAAAACAGCCCAAGGAGGTGAGAGGAAGAATTTAATAGCAGTTAAAAACAATTCGAGCTCCAGTATAAAATGTAAAGCTGTTTTATTCAATACAACATTCATCTCCTACCGTTTATGATGGTTTAGCTTCCACAGTCGCTCAGATAATTACACCAAACACTCCACTGTGAATCAATAAAGTGTAACATGGCTATCAATAAATCTGAAAAAGCTATTTTAAGAGCTACTCTTACAATGCATTTTCATGTCGTAGATGTGCATCTAGGGTTTCGCGAAATAAAACTTGAATTTCATCCATTTAAGGTCGCCCTATCATCGAATAGAATCCTATTGAAGTCACAGGACAGCACACTTGAACAAAAAACGTCTGCTGTACGACAACCACAAGATAAATCAACCCAAATGGTGGCTTGATAAACGAGTGAGTCATAGCTCACCTCTTACGAAGCCTTACGGCACGTAAAATACACTTAGGTCGTAAGGCCAGTTCCTAATCCTGTACCGTTTGCAATTTATCATGAAGTTACGAGATACGAGCCTTTTCTGTCAGTAGCCAAACACTCTAACCACAAGACTACAAAGTCAACCTTTCTAGATCGAAGGATCTAAATATATTAATGACATAAGCCGAAATTATGACTTGTGAGCAACCATACGCATGATTAAGAATAAACAACGATATCATTTTTAAACGATGCTTCCATGATTGCCACAATGATGCTACGAAAAACGAAGTTATATTGCGAATGAAACTTTCATGGAAGATAAGCACCATCCTTCGTTTAACAGCATATACTCATGCTTTAATTACAAACCGTCAAGTATTGATGAGACCCTTTCTCGGTATGAAAACACATAGAAAAACATATATTAGACAAAGGAGGTCATTTTAACTGGATATATACAAGCTAAGTCCATTTGTAGGAGGCGTTTTTTGTAGCTCTCCGATCCTTGATGTTATTTAAAAAAATGTTTCGAACTATGGCTATGTAATTGAAGAGTCTTTACTGCCTTTACAAGCTAAGGAAAGTTCTTCTCCCCATTACCGATTGAAAACTAATGATAAAGTTTTCGACAAGACATTTTGGGAGAAACATTTCGTACAAAATAAACCCTGTACTAATCTACTGTCTGCTAACCTCACCTATTTACTTAAAATATGATTGATAACAATTTAATATGTTAATGCCTGCATTTCTCTTCCTTTTCTCGTCGTGTCCAAATCATAGTTATTTAATTTCGCAAAGGTGAACTAAAAACTAAGCAAAAAAAATTAAAAATAGACGGAAAATTTTGCCGAAGGCATCATTGTGTCAACGGGGTGAGTATTAAGGAGAATCAATCTCAATACGAGAAAACTAAACGGTCAACAAGCACGGCAATACCAAATATTATACCTTCAGTTCTGGTCAACGAGACGAACTGAGAAAAGTGATGTCTACTAAAATATAGGAAGAGGAAACTACGATTTGTTTCTGCAATAAACCGCATTCTTTGATAATAAGTTCATTTCTTTTACCTGTAATTTCGACGTAACATACTTCGTTTATTGCACATAAATTGTTTTTTCAAGCTCTCGAGAAAGTACACACACGCTGGTGTACTATTCCCGGGGCTTTCGAGAAAGTACACAGGCTGGTTTACCTTTCCCGGGGACCTATTTACAGTGCTAAATGAATACGAAAGCGAAATTGCGGGAAACGGGTAAGATACCTCAAGCGATAATAATAGGCGTTTCACCTCGTAAAAGTCTAGGAACACCGGACACAAAAAAAACATTGGTCAGCTTCTTAGCGGGGAGGAGGCATGGGGAAGCATGGGAGCCATGGAGATATGCACATGATATGCTAAAACAGCTGCTGCAAATCAAAGGAAACGCTGCAAATTACTTAAATCTTTCGGAATATATAACATTTTAATATCAGAATGAGAAAAGTGCGAAACTAAAAAAACGAGTTTTTCCTATTGCCCAAAACTTGGAACACAAAAACAACCGAAGCGCTTTCTATATCCTACCAAGAGAAAAATAACAACAGATTTCTCCATTTCACCACCGAGCAGTAATCACGTAATAACTTGCAGATAACTTAATGCATGCTTAACTAGTTCCCTACGCCACCATAATTGCAACCAGAGGGAAACGCATCATCACTGGAATCGTGCTCGCATGGATTATTCAATCATAGCAAGCAGCAAACGTTGAACGGCGCATGAAATTGTTTCGCGCCACCACTCTCACACATGCCAACAAATAAATCGCTTCGAAGGAGTCATTTTTTTTCTCCGTTCTCCGCGTCGATGTGTAAATACCGCGGAAAACCGCAATGCGGAAATTTCTTGGTGGAAAAAATAGCTGAAAATCATTTCCATGCCACGAAATGCATGGAAAACAGATCCAAACCTAATCCGAAATCAAGGCGTAATAAAAATATGGACTTAGGGCGTACACATTGATACATAAAAAGGCGCATACGAACGGAAAACTTTCTAAGAACGAGGGTGACGAGTTTCTGCTTATAACGTAAGTACTTAATAGGTACATGAAAAACAGTTTCCCGTAACTGTCAAGGACGAAGCGGAACTTAAGGGGAGGTTAGTAAGACCGCCATTATGAGCACACTCTGACATGTGGCAGATACATTTGTTGGGTCTATATGTAGCACGACACCTCCTCGGAATAGGACGGCCGAAGGTGCATGGAAAAAAATAATTAACCAAACACTGAAATTAATGAGAATTGAAAAATCTCTGTAATTTTCACAAAATGTTTAAAGCGACACGACCGGTTTCAATACAAATATTATACCTTCGGGTACGGTTAATATACAGGTTCGTCTCGAGATACCTAAAGCTATGACTTACGTTATGAAATTAGATGTAACACAATAAAAACCTTCCGTTTTAAAATTTAGTAATTACACATGCCCTTCATCAAAGTTCACTGAGTATAATTGTTTCCGATTGTAAAAATTACTGCACGCCAATTTTTGTTCTTAACCCACTTTGATGATAATTCTAAAACGATTCCACCGAAAAAGATAAAGACTAAGTATGTGCAAGGGGCATAAATATTCAAAAGCTTAGGATTCAAAAACTAATAAGGTTTAAACATTTATGTGATGTCTGAAAGAAGAATATGTTTCGTTACCCGTCAGGTAGGTGTTTTAAATCATTCTTAAAGTAAGGAAAACTCAAATTGAAAGGAACATTATTTTCTCTTCTCGCACAGTTTTAATCTTATTTCACATTAAACTTATCAACACAAGGATTAATACACTTCTGCTATCAGGATTATTATTGCGTATTTCGAAAGTGCTAATCATAGGAAACCTCAGTTAATTCCAGCATATTAACCATTTAACGATTTCCACAGAAAATAATTATTTATGCAAAAGCTTCTAATAATAAATACTACCACAAGATCTCCATTTCTGTAATTGTGATTCTCAGAGTGCTAATAATTGACTGACACACACACACATCTGAATTTTAAGATCGTTTCTATTCACATATTGCATTTATTCCAGCAAGCCGCAGAGGCCAGCGACTCCCCAGCCATGACGGTGTCGGCGATGGAATGGGAGCCTCCTCCCATCAGAGAGATGTGCTACAACGGCCTCAAGTCCACTTTGTGCGATACCCCCGCCATGATGTTCCTCTCCTTCATAGTCAGCCTGTTCAGCAGCCCGGCTCCCTACCACCTACACGAGGGACACCACCACGTCGGGTACTACCCGCCCCCTCCGCCCACCGTCCACCTGCTCGACCAGTACCACTTCATCGTGGTGGGTGCCGGCTCCGCAGGGTGCGTCGTCGCCAACCGCCTCTCGGAGGTCCCGCACTGGAACGTGTTGCTGCTGGAGGCGGGCGGGGAGGAGCCCCTCGTGGTCGAGGTGCCGGCCTTCTCCCCTCTGCTCATGGGCAGCAGCATCGACTGGAGGTACCGGACCGAGCCCGAGCACACGAACTGTAAGAAGAGGGCCGGCGGCACCTGCCCCTGGGCCAGGGGGAAGGTGATGGGGGGCTCCAGCTCCATCAACTGGCTCATCTACGCCAGGGGCAACAGGCGGGACTACGACGAGTGGGAGTCCATGGGGAACGAAGGGTGGGGCTACGACGAAGTGCTCCACTACTTCAAGAAGTCCGAGGACAACAGGGACCACGACCTCGTCCACTCCCCGTACCACGCCAAGGGGGGATATCTGGGCGTCGAGAGGTATCCGTACGTGGACCCCAACGCGGAGCTTATCTTGCAGGCGTTCAGAGAGATGGGCTTGCAGGACACCGACGTCAACGGGGAACAGCAGATCGGCGTGATGAGGCTTCAGGCTACCTTGTGCGACGGAGAGAGGCAGTCCACCAACCAGGCCTTCCTCGGCCCGGCGAGGAAGAGGCCCAATCTCCACGTGGTGACCGAAGCCCACGTCACGCGAGTGTTGATAGACGCGAAATCCAAACGTGCCTACGGTGTGGAATTCGTCCAAAGAGGGGTTTACGGAAGGACCCAGAGGGTGTTCGCTTCCAAAGAGGTGATACTCAGTGCGGGCTCCTTGAACACCCCTCACTTACTAATGGTGTCCGGAATAGGGCCAGAAAAGCACCTTCGGAAAGTGGGGGTGAAGAAAATCATACAGGACCTCCCAGTAGGATTCAACCTCCAAGACCACGTAACGACGGCCGGGGTTGTGTTGGTGCTCTCGAAGACTGCGACCCAGACAGACTCTCAGCAAAAAACAAAGGACGTATACGAGTACTTGGAGACGAGAGAAGGGCCCCTGGCTTCCACCGGCGCCCTCCAGGCCGGCGTGTTCGCTAGATCTCCCCTGGCCGATCACACAGGGCTGCCACACGACATCCCGGATTTGCAGTTCACCTTCGACGGCATGAGCGTCAAGAACATTCTCCTGGACCCCGTGAACGTCTCGGAGGCAGCGACGGAACCGCTCGCCTACTACGACGGTATAACGGTGCGGCCCGTCCTGCTGGGCCCGAAGAGCAGGGGTAGGGTTTACCTAGCGTCGCACGACCCCCTCGAGCCACCCAGGATCCGCTCCGGCTACTTCAACGACCCGTTCGATCTGGACGTCATAGTGGCCGGGATGCAGATGGGCGCCCGACTAGCGGAGACGCCCGCCATGCAACACGCCGGGGTCACCCTGCTGGAGGCCTCGCTGCCGGGATGCGAGGAGCACCCGTTGGGGTCGGACGAGTATTACGCCTGCGTTGCCATTTCCTACACGACCACCATTTTCCATCCCGTGGGGACATGCAAGATGGGTCCGTATTGGGACAACGAGGCCGTGGTGGATCCGAGGCTGCGGGTCTACGGAGTTCAGGGTCTCAGGGTCATAGACGCGTCCATCATGCCGAAGATAGTGAGGGGGAACACGAACGCGCCGACGATTATGATCGGCGAAAAGGGTTCGGACATGATAAAAGAAGACTGGCTCAAGCACGAGGAAGGGGAGGTCGGAGGGGGCGCGGCCGGGGGGAGTGCGGGAGGTGCCGGGCAGGACAATTCCGTCAACACGGGTGGAAGTGGAAACGGCCATTCAGATGGCGGCAGCCCGGAAGGCCGAGCCGCCTTCTTCTCTTCGACCTTCGATCATTCGGATTTCTCAGGGTTCGGATTCGGTAACGATAAAACGGCTAATAACGGAAACTGGCATCACTCTTCCACCAACACTCCAGATAGCACTTCGTGGTTTTCGTTTTTTAGAATATACTGATTGAGTCAAGTCATGAAGGATATTTTTTCCCATGTTACCTGTGGAATAACAGACATACGGAGAGAGAGTGGTAAATTTATAAGTGCTCGAAATTCGAGGTTTCACTAATATTAGAGTCATTTTTTCATCACTTCCTTTACACAACATATGCTCATGAAAAGAAGTAAATGAAACTAAATTTATCATGTAATGAGTGTTTTGAAATCGAGCTTAAACATAGGTAAAGTTAATCAAAGTTTGACCAGATATATAATATGACCAGATGAACTATTCCTCCGCTAAGCCATTAATTAATTAAATACAGTTCCTCAGGTGCAAGGCTACCATGCCACCATAGCATTATTGGTCAATGCAATAACTTAAAAAAGCCATTAAATAAATCAAAATCAAGTTTTTTTTATAGATTCAACTAGTATAATCGGAGCATAGATGATTAAAAAGAAACTGTCAATGTTTAATTATCTCAAGTACAGGCTGAGATACTTGTTAAATTATTGAAAAAGGTTATTTTCTCGTGTAAGACAATTTTAAAACGTCATTATTAAATCAAAGTTAATGAATAGAATAGAGAGATGAAAATTTTCTTAGCACCTTGACCTGAGAGAAAGCTTATCATTCTCTAATGACAATGTTTCCTAGATGGAACAGAATTTTGAGGTGTGAAACATTTATTTTTAAAAAAGGTAAGTATAGCAAATCACCTGGTACAGAAACATCTTCCGCAAGCAGTCCAGCAGATGAAATGCCAGTGACCAGAAGAGCAAAAAGCCAAATATCTCCTCAAGTGTAATCCCCGTAAGCCTTCGAAATATGCCACTCGCTTCCCAATTGCATCAACCCAAACTGGTTAGAGTCGCCTCTTCAACACAGACTTCCTCGTGCGGAAATGGAATAAGAATAAATGATCCTTTAAGAGGCAGGAGCGCTTCACGCTCCACCCACTCACTATAGGAAGCTGGGCTTGCTGATCAAATGGATCGGACGGAAGACTTTTGTTAAGTGGCCCATGACGCAGAACGAGTTGGCCTAGCTTCTCCGAAATATTTCGTTGCCTATGTCTTCCCTCGATGATGAAAAAATTGTAAAGGATGGCGATATAAGCAATAAAACACGAACCGAAAATAAAAAAGCTATTATATTTAAGTTAGTTTCATGTAATTATTAACGGAAACCTTAAATGTCGATCACCATGCAATTATAGGAAAAACGATATGGCGACGACGATTAATAAGTTACAAAACATAATAGCGTGAATCCTTTGCGAGAGGCCTAATGTCTATAAAGTAGCTAAGTTCAAAAGCTAAGCGTGAAACGAGCACGTCTTATCGAACAATATAGCCTTTGTTTCTTCTAAGGAACCTGATTGACTTGTGCAATGGTGAGTCACTGGCATGACACGGCCCATAAAATAGTGAAGTTGGCAAAAAAATGACTGCTTCGGGGTGGCGCATGGCCTTAGTCACGGACCCACGTGAGCGAAGGAATTTTGGTGGAGAAAGCATGAAAGATGAGGCAAAAAAGGAACCTGCCGCATACCAACACAACGGCTCAACGGTGAAACTCATGACGAGGTCTTTCTATTTATCCAAAACTCCATGATGGATGAGATGCTATATCGATCGCGGGACACCCAAGTCAGAGGTATTGAACGGGTCCGAGTGGTTTTACACAAATGAATAAATACACCAATAAATGGTTATATCACAAACGACTACGGATTTGCAAAGAGATTGGGAATCCATGTCACGAATTCTAATTAAGATTCAATACATGATTCTAGGATTTCTCTCGAGCCAACCGAAGTAAAACTTGAACATACATTATTGAACGATATAGAAGGCACATACACGTGTAAGGCGGTTAAAAATGTTTGTCCAGAGAAAGAATTAACATGGAAATTCAAAAGAGTACTAGAATTAACAAAAAGAAAGAAGAAAGAAATGATTTGGGCACTGAGTTATCCCCGATGCTACAACATTTAGCATTGCCCAACAGATATTCATTTTTTAGAGGGACTTCCAGATAGCCGAGCGCCAACAAGAAGAAAAATGTTTTCAGCGTAATATTTACAGTAATTTTTTATGCCCTCAACACGACCAAGTTTGAGGACTTCGTCTCTCTCCCCTCCCAAGATGATGTCGATATTCTTTGAAACCGGCCGTCTAGTCTAAAAAAATGTAGAATGTAAATATAAATTTTGCAATACAAAATTTAAAAAAATCGAATTCTACCTATTTACGGCCCCCTCCGTGGGTTTGAGCCGGGCGAGTTAATTTGTTGCTTAGCACCGGTATAACGAAGGCGGCGAAGGGTTCATGGCTTGGCCAGACGACGGAATCGAGTCTCAAGTCGGCCGTCTATAGTCATTCATGAGAGCCATGAAAAACAGCCATTACAAGTTTATTTCCACTTCATTATCACTTGAACACCACGGCTTAATCGCATTATCGTTTAAGTTTTTTGACCAATGTTTATTAATCCGATGTAACTCATGAAACGTAACTCGTGAGGTGAACACTTTAGGCAATACGAAATTTATTGCATGTACGACTTTAGTAGGCGTTACGAAATAATTTCGTCAGTTATACTAGAGGAAACCAATCTCAAAAGGAGCATTCAGGAATAGGTAATTCTTGTCACGCCTTTTCATCTCCAACGTGGATTTCGTAAACTTAAAAGATCAATCGCTGAGCCAAAAACTGATCTGATTCTATTCGAGCATATCATCTATCTTGCTAAACATTTTAGGATGCATCTCATTCCCGTAAACCTTTTTCGAGATCGGCTACTAGCGATGCATAACAGTTCTCTGGAATATTTCGATCAAGTTTCAACATTAACTTTCCACATAGAAGCATTTGCAATAAGACTCTTTAATTATTGTTTTAAAATTTAACAATGGTTTATAATCGGAAGTTCCAAAAGGCTAAAATAAGATTTTTTTAGTCTCTTCAAGTAACTTTCACAGGAAAGAAAGGAAAATATCTCCGAGTACCAATGAGGAAGTGATGAATTTCCTCCGAGAATCATTAAACACGATGAGGTTTTTTACGACAGTTCTTGTTTAGATTATTTCACCAGCGTCGGATGCTTTACTCTCGGTCGGAGGCAAAGTACATTTGGTTTGTATCG
>LYUA01000253.1:809343-819647 GCA_002093875.1 Calopteryx splendens | reverse complement strand
CCAATGGGCATTGCCCGCGCAGGTTCGAATCCTGTCCGCAGCGAATTTTTTTACTACATTATTACGTTAATTTGCTGTTGCCGGAACAGCTACTTTTCGTATTTTGTAACTAACTTTAATACACTTCTGTTCGCGTGCTATTAAGATAAATAAATAATCAATTTTCTCGGCATTCCCTCAATTCTAACGATTTTTGTCCCAAGTATTGGTACTGGGCGAAAAGAATGAGGTTATATCACCGTTTAGGTGAACGTCCCACCAAAATGAATTGCAGACTTGATATGGAAGACCGCTATGCTGGGTGAGGGTAGGTCGCAGCTCGCATGGCCTGAACACAAGCATGTGGAATTTACGCAGGAAAGACAGGAAACCATTTTCTTTCCATTTGCCGCTTTCCAGGAATGTCGGACAACGGGGTAACTCGGAAGTCATAGGCTTAGTTATATGGTGATGTGCGATGGCAAGTGCCTGGATTTGATCCTCTATTCTTCCACAGAATACGAACGCTCTACGCCTTTGGGTACCAAGTCCGACTAAATCTATTAAATAAACGAAGCACACAAAAACAAACTTAACTGTTGAAAGCAGCACGGAAAACGGAGTAGCAATGCCATAATCCACGGCACCATGTAAGGACTGCTATATAGTTTTCAGAGAAATGCAATCGGCAATGCAGACGATGCGGACGTCCGGAAGCGAAAAAACTGCAGTTAATTTTTTTTCGCATGCCTTGTGTCGACATATGCCTACGATAGTCTTGGTAAGTGGATTAAATAAAATAATTACGCACACATATTTGCCTAAGGAGGTATGCATTACAGAACTCAAACAAATTTAACCGGCCGCGTTGGTTTCCAATGCTTAAAATTCGAATGTGGAGAATGAACACTCGCATTTGAAACCAGGATAAGATGGGAGTGGAGATCGAAAGAAAGGATGCTCGATTCAAGGACGGAGGGTAGATAAAACCGCGAATTCCATGCCGCTCACTACCACCTCCCATCCGTCTTCCACCCAGATGGACTTCGGAGGGGAAAGGCGACGCTCGCCGAGAATGCGGGAGAACCGCCGATTCAATGGTGAGATGAGCGCGCACTAGATCGCAGCGAAAGGCAGAGGCCCAAGGCAGCACGGGCTCCGGAGAGGGAACGTTCATCTACGTCGCCTTTCGAGAGTCCCGAGACTCGGATTTTAGTCTCCTTTCGCATTATCGACAGAAAATAATTTCCGCCTTGGGTGCGAAGAATGAGACGAGCAAATCAGCTGCAACGAACTTCAAATCCCCTCACTGCTTAATTTCGTTCATAATTTCTTTCGGTCTTTCTGATTTCATGGAGAGGATAACACTTGGGACAAGTGCGTGACTCGAGGGTATTAAGGTATAGTGGGTGGGAACATACAATAACGGAGGAATTCACACCTACAACGGACTGAAAATCAATGCAGATCTCTTTAGCAGGCTCTAACATTGCATAGTAATTATGTAATGCTAGATTCATTTTTACATCTCTCAGATAAACATTTGTTTCCTTGTGTTAAAGCGAAAACTCCACATTATTTATTTTGTTGGGGCGGTTTCAACAGCATCATCAGATAATGAACTAATAGTGCCTGATGAAGACCTAGACGGGTGGTACCGAATAAATACCATAGAATTTACCGAGCATGCTTTTCCACAAAATAACGCCTGAAACTGTTAATATTCAACCTGTCTTTCGCTCCATAAGGCTCGTTAGAAGTTAAAAAAGAGCTTGACACACGAGCAACAAGTTTAGGATTCCTTCTGAACTGAAGTTTCGATAACTCGATATTTCGATTGATAGAAGGCATACAAGTCAAAGATATTTCAATTGAATGCTTTCACATATATTCGTAAATTACTGCTATGCATGCCTGATGACGCCCAACTTCGGTGCTTCAGTGTGCTAGGTCCTGCTACAACGTGTAAATGTAGAAGTTACACTCAACAAGCGGCTGAGGGTTGCATTCTGTTTAAACGGTATGGATTCTCCTTTAGTTTCCGCCGATTAACCCAGGGATGAACGACTAGAAAAATTAAAACACAGAAAATCATTACTCCTTTAACTCTAGTCATATACCACTGTGGCGTAGGAGTTTTCTTATTATTTGTTTTTTATTTCACGCCCATAACATCCCGCGACCATTAGAAAACAAGATTTTCTTCAACGATAAGCGAAAGGCTAAATGAATAATTCAATGCTCATGCCCCGCAATATCAAGAAGTAACTACTAGGATAAAATTGTTTTAAAAATATGCAAGTACATTACGGTTAGGAAATTGACGAGTGGGACGGTTCAGGTTCCATATGGGTGCACAATTCTCCCAACACCGCCGCGTGGTAAAGAGACTATGTGCGGGCGTGTGTCAAAGTGATTATAAAACTCCAGGTGGCTTATTAATGATGACAATAATAATAAGGTACGTGAATACTAGTCTCTAAATGCCATTCAATTCATTCTCCCATGGTCTCCATAAATCAAGGACAGTCACGTACCAAACTAGTACAAACTTGGGAAAGGTAACTACTGCATAGAAGCTTGCATGTCTTATTTCGCCGCCTCGAGTGGCGCTCTCAACTGCTGGGTTCCTCGTTTCGCGTTACCGGCGGAACAAGGGAAGTGGGCGGATGAGGGGAGTGAAAGCGAAACGCCCCCTCTTGGGATGCCCGCTCCCTGGGCGCACCACACCCCTCCCCCCCCCTCAATCCTACGAAGTCGCGGGACACCCACGGACTCTCACGACTTGCTCTTTTCTGGGCCATTCCAATTGTTCTAAGAGCACCCCTCCCTTCCAGCACTGGGAGAAAAATTAGGAAGGACGTAAATTCAAAGTTGAACACGAATAATTACTCCCTCGACCTGGGACCCTTAATTCGGGGACCAGGGTGGAGCAGGGCCATTCCACCTTGTTCCTGTTTACTCCGAGAGTACGTATTCATTTCCAAAGATAATGCACCTTTTGAGGACGGTGAACAACCTAGGGATATTTTTACACCTCCATAATACAGATTTAAAGTAAATTTGAGTAGATATAATCTCGAAAATTGGTCATCGTGACAGCATTTATCCCCGAACGGTTTTTAAGGAAAATTTCACTACAGTCCACGATCATTTTACCCCTAATCAATCGTACAAACATGATCGCTTTAGTACTGGGTCCTCGAGAATGTAACGACAAGTATACAAATGAGCACGTGAGAGGAAACAAAAATGTCATGTCATCCATTAATGAGCATTTCTAACAGCAATGAGTGATACCAGTTACAGAAGGGAGGAGAGTAAAACAAATCGCAGAAAAAATCCACTAATACCAACGAAACGTTTCTTTACGAAAGATTTCGTTGGTAGAAAACCTTCACAGATAGAGGAAAAACGAGAGCATTTCCAGTACGAAACTTAAGAGTCAAAAACCGATTCTGTGAAGAAAAAAAAGACTTAGGATTCCTCTTGGAAAGTTAAATCCCTGTGCTTCGCGCCACCAAAGTATATGGAGTGAGTAAACAGGTTCCCAAGCATCAACAAAACACGCCCGTGGAATACCAAGAAGGGGGGGGGGGAGCGGGAGGGAGAGGGCGGAGTTTTTTCTGCGCGCATCCCTCCCTCCCTCCCTCCCTTCGGTCCGAGTTTTTCTTCCCGAACCAGAGGGTTTGAAAGTTTCGGGAACATCTGCGCTGAGCCATCCGGAGAAACTTGAAAAAATATTTGAAAGGCAACGAGTGTGGAAAGGTGCACACTCAAAGAGTTACACTCATTTCTAGAACGGCAACAGCCATGGACGACAATCAGAAAGTAACGAAGAACCACTCGTAACTTTCACCACTCGACACCAGCCTTGTGCTACACGGGCCTGGATCAGGTGCCAGCAAAATTAATTCAAATTTTCTCCCAAGGTCCCGATCTATCCCACCGGGAGTGCCTCATAAGATACATGGAATTTTAGCACGTAGACAAAAAGTGTCTTCATAAGGGCATGGAGAAGCTCACGATATTCCTCAGGCGTGCAGAAAACTGACAAATAAAATGCAAGCAAACAAAAACAAAAATGCATATCAAGCTGAATCTATTTCAAAATTTTAAAAATACTGGAAAGCTATAGTTACCGACACGAATGTCAGTTTAATAGGCGTGACGCTCAATTCAAGGTCTGCGACAGGGAAATCTCCCGTTAAGTGAAAGGGGAACTATGTATTTTGGCCCACCGTGGAGCCACTCGAAATTTTCCAGGTATCAAATGACACCAATACAAGGGCATGGTTTATGTACTTATGGCTGAGGATACCCAGCGGCGATCTCACATGAAACTGTGCCACCCTATAGGGTGGTATACCACGGTACCCGCGCCGACGAAGATGAAAATATATTCCTTCAAAGTTCCATATTAACAAACACCACTTCCATCCGCGATGTTAGGACATACCCAAATATCTCGTCTAACGGCTCAACAAGGATGGAGACGAATAGCATCTTTCACCAACTTCAGATAATATCCCTAATTAGCTCAATTTGATCTCATGCATTGCTACACAACTTAGCTCGAAACAAATAAATGTCACTAGAGACTATTTTATTATTTTATCTATTATCACTATTATCACACAGCAGATTCGATAAGAAGTAGGTTGGGTTAAATTTTCCTTCAGCTCAACGACCACATTGCCCCACGACATGATATTCAGTCCCCCCGAGCCAGGATTCGAACCATTCACCTCAAACACAACCGGTAAATACTCTACTCACCGGACTAAAGTTTTTGTCCGCATCAATTCAAAGAAATGCCATTGCCTTGTTTTAATAACAAGGGAAAACTTGAAAAAATATCAAGAGTTGTTTTTAAAATATCTTTTTATTATAGTGCATTTTAAGAAGAGGATATATTGGAAAATAATTTGCAGAGTTGCAACAAGGATCTTCTGATTGATGACGGTTGAGGATGATGAATAAATAATGAAACTCGAAACGCGTTATTTGGAATTTATGATAATGCCGTAAGGGAGACTGGAGGAGGAGGAACACATCTGTAGCAATGCTTACGTTATTTGCGTCGTATTAAAAAGAGAAATCTTCGCAGAAAAGTGAGAAATCACACATGTAATATTAATGGATACAAGAAATAAACTAATCATTGGGACGGTTACATCCCTGTTCCCGGAAAAGTTTCGCAAGAGCTTCGAAATTTTAATGGAGAAAGTAAGGAATGATCAAAGGTCAACAGTTGAATCATGAGCCAGTTAACCTCTTCCGGTAAAGGGACTACTTTTCTACGAGGAAGGCGAAGTGTGTATCTTCCGTCGTATTCCTAAACAAGTTCCAATCTAAAAGAAAAATTGCACGTCCGAAATTCAATGTCGGTCTTTCGTACGCGCATCAATCGATTCAACCGATTCCCAGTAGCATTACTTCCAGCGATCCGCGGCGGAAAATATGCGGAAAAGATAATGGGAGATGGAGCAGGTGTGGAGGGAAATGGAGGGAGGCAAACACCAAAGTGACTCGCGTGTGCCCCACTTAATTACTCACGCCTGAAGGCCGGAGAAGTTTTCGTGTGCGGGCTCACGTAGATACCTAAACGCTTCGCCCAGGCAGTGGCACAAACATCGACACATAACCCCCAACAAAAACGCCCTCACGACGACCGTAGCTAATCTCACGTTCTTAAAAAACAACGACAAAATACCCAGCGTGTAGAAAATAGCAATGATTGATGCGGGAAGATTTCAGACGAGGCAACAACATATGATTAGAAGTTGGGCCTTAGTAACGACGACAGTAAATGTAAAATGCATATCCTATTTTGCTTTAAGTCATATGAGCATGGGACAGCAGACAGTTATGGTGCACAACAATTTGAAGCATTCAAGTACCATCCCGGCATTCAACGGAAAATCCATTTTTCCAAGTAATCTTCAACTCGGTTCTGAAAACATGAAGAACTAATATAGATATTCTAATTACTAGTCTGTGTGAGGAAAGTTAAATGACGGATATAAATCACTTATTTATATTCCTATAAATATTTATCACAATATATAAATCTAAATGCTCTGAAACTATTGATTATTAGCATAATCACTAACCCTAAGACTGGTTTTATACGTTCAAGAAGAGCCGGTTTTTTCCTTGTGCCACCTTTGGTTTTCCAAAAATAGCTAGCACCCAAAATATCGTGGCTTCATCTTGTGGCGTTGAGTAGATAGTAGTAGTAATTATAACTTGAGACGCCCCGGTCAGCAGTCAGCAGCTACCACGCCGACTTTTATAAGGACTTAGTAGAGTATTAAATACACAGCCATAATATATCAATAAATCGATAGCACATCCTATAAACTACGAGTCGAATTCAAAGCAACGAATGTAAATGAAGTACGGAATTCGTTTTTTGTGACACGAATAACATAACATTAAGTATAAACAAAGGCACTGTCAAGGGCTTAATTGAAATGAATGAAAGGGATGTGACTTACATGAACGGAGGAGGAAAAGGTACCCGGGGAAAGTCGAAGGTTACCGATTCCGAACTGAAAGAATTCATCCTAAAATTTATTCTGTTTTCCGGACAGATGCCTAGATCGCGACGCCATGTAGAAACGCATGATTAAATTGTGATCCAGTTTTATAGAACCCCATACCCGAATGTTTCACTCACCACCGGAGAAAAAGGAGAGACGAACGAAAACGAACAGAAGGAGAGAAAATGGCTGGTGGGACAAACCGACACACAATGATAAAGGACCTTATGTGTGTGTGTGTTTATACCTTCTTTCCTTTCCTATAAAAACCCTTGAGGTCGTGTTCTCGCCGTTAAGCGTTGCTTGAATGTTACGTGGCGTTAACTAATAGCTTAAGCAAAAAAATTCAAGTCGACATTTGAACGCTTTCCAATAATCTGAGTCATGGACCCTGCCCGAAAGTACGCGACGCTCGGAAAACATTCATGCCTCACCCCTCTTCACTACGCCCCAACGACCAATTCCTTTATGAAAACTTACCCATTTACGTCTCTTGCGTTTATCTACATAGTACACTGCAAGCTAATACTAGGATGCATGGCAAAGTTAGTTTCCACACCAGAAACGCACCGTCAACATAAGACGTTACTCGAATGTTAGTAAAAAAAATGGGGAGGATATAAAATTAAAGCGATGAAGGTAATTTCTCCCAACAGCTTTGCATGCGCTACAATATTTAAGTATCGCATATTACTCTAAGCATGCAAGACGAGCTTCTAGCAGGAAGTTCAATTAAGTTGATAAAATTGAAGATAACAAATACGCGAATTTGCGTAAAATAATGTTTCCTGGGAGCCGTATTTGGTGGTTCCTATGATTCTGATGTACCTGTAAAAAAATGCATTTTAAACCTATCCGTTCTACAGTTTATTTTTCCGATATTATTTTTGTCATCTCCTTTAGACGAGGTTATTAAAACACACCTACTTAACAACATCAGGAGAGAGAGCAGCTTCAAATTTATGTAAGAGATTTAACCGGTGATTTATTTCGGTCGGTGAGGAATTTCCTAACTAGTTGTTCTAACGATCCATAAACTCTACAATAGTTAACAATAGAGCCTGGGAGCAAATGGAACACCTAATAAGTTAATGGAATTTTAATCTTAACCACCGAGTTAACTTCGCTGAAGGAAAAAAAAAGGACCTATAACAGTAGCCTGGCGATCACCAAACGTGAATTCAATTGTATTGGATCTAATACAATCTACCATTTGTGAAGTATGGTTTAAAAAATCTTTTATGAAGCATGCGGTATTTCTATCTATTCCATAGCCTCCTAGCTTTGTGAATAACTTACTATGATGTACTTAATCAAAATATTTCTTAAAGTCTAGGAAAATTTCATCAACTGAAATAAAGTTTTTTACTTCTGAGCTAAAAATGTTACGAACAAAGAGTACAAGCTGGGTTTCGCAGGTCTTACCATTCAGAAAACCGCACTGAAATGTCATCAATGCATCCTGGCCTTCGAGATGATTCATCATTGAACAAACAATGTTCCAATACATTATATGAAATGGATTCAAAGGCGATAGATCTGTAACCAGTAGGAAATTCCCTATCGTAGCTTTAAAATTTAGGCAATAGATCAACCAACCGGCACAGGAAAGGGAACCGGCACCCCTACACCGGGTTGTGTTTATTTCTCACTCCATGGGCTTAATATTGGGTGAACTCTGCCCTCACCTATCAAACCTATTTTGGTGTTGAATGTTGTGGTTATTTGGTCATCTGACCTAATAATATATTACTAATTAGCATGAATGAACGATAAGTAATTTTCCATCGCTTGGCCATTACCATTCCATTCGATCATTCCCACTTTCCCACTGCTCATTCATCATGTTCCAAAATCCACCGTATCACGTCTGAAACTTCGCAATTCTTACACTAATCACATTTTCCGTCGGAATGCATGAGCGTGCCCTTTTCTTCGAGGGGAAAGATTGAATTCGCTCATCCACCCCACTTCCTCACGATTCTTTCCCGTCTTTCGCTCCCCTCCACGGTCCCTCAAAATCCTTCCGCTTGCATAAATGCGGTCCTTTCCCTAGGGGTGGAGGATCCCACCCGCCCCCCTCCTCCCGGGACCGCGAGTCATCTCCGGCGAGGGTGGAGGAGGGATTTCGCAAAATCGGAGGGGGAGAAAGTTCCGGGGTCGCTGTTGGCAAATCGTTAAGCGGGAAACGAGTCTCCTGCGGCCCCACAATATATGGGGCACATTCCGTGGGGGAAAAAAATAGGAGACCGAAAACGGACTCTCAGAATAATAACAGGCCAAATCTGTTATGCGCCTGAGAAATCCGGCAATTATGCAAGCTGAAGGAGAAACAGGATTTTAATCCCCACACCGCTTCATTATTCCCCACAGTTTTTGCTGAATATGCATGGCAATAGGCACACGGGTGCATAACCCATGCAGCCACATTTTCTGGCGGCAATAATGTTCTTCCGGATAGATATTTTTCACGAAGAATTGTCCTCAAGTAAAGTTAATTTTTGCTCCCTGCAGCTGCATTTCCACCATGAGAATGAAGTTAAATGGCATTCGAAACAGACAATTAAATAAATATCGGTGGACATCGATGGTTGCGATGCTTGGGCGGAGAACATTATTTCAGTACTTGCAAAATTTACTGTCAATGTTGCAAAATTAAAAAATATTAATGAACTAACTTTAAAAAGGTATTCACGGCAAGGAGGTGACCACGGGTTGTTATGGAGTCGACAAGCATTGCACCACCCAGGGCTATCCCCTGAAGAGCACTACATACGTTATGCAGCGAGAGTGAATAAACCTAGTCGATAAAAACTGGGAAACCGTGTTTCGAAAAATATCAACAAATAATTCACAACATGTAGGCAAGTGGAATGTATTTTGCAAAATATGCCCAAGTCTATTCGCTATGGTAGGGACATATAAATGACGAAAAAACAGCAAGTCATGAAATAATTTAAACATGGATTTCTCTCCCTGCAGGAATTTAAAGGCCAATAAATAGGACAATGAAAATAGTGCCATTAGGATAAACTGAGGGTAAAATAAGAAAGTGAAAAGACTAGAGAGGGATGTGTGAATGGACGACTTCGCGATCTACGAGCACATAGTGAAAGAGTAATCGAAAAGATCTGGAATTAAGTACCGTAAAATGACGGAAGCGACCATAATTCTTTTCAATTCAAATCAAGGAGCTGCGAGAAAAATCTAGGAATGGAAGAGGAAAACAAATGTTTCCGCAAAAGACACAAGACTGCGCTCGGTGGGAGAGCGCTCCGAAATCTCCCACGACTTACGGCGAAGAACAATACCCTAAAATGCAGACAGCCTTCAAGAGACAACAATAGGGTGAAGCCATGGAAAACCTTTTTTCGCGGCGGGGTGCGAGCGCCTGAGAAATGCTCCATTTCGTAACGACCGAAGGAAAACCTATTAGGAGCCCTTCCCGGTCCACTGCCCGGGGCGATTGCCCCACGCTGCCCTTCCAAGAAAACGTCCTCCACCAAGGACTCCTCTCGCCCAACCATGAGGTTACGAAAAAAAAGATCTTCCCCTCGGAGGGGAAGCATAAAAAAGAGAGGGGAGGAGGGAGGGAGGGAGGAAAAGCTCTCCGGGCGATGGGTCGCCAAGGGAAAAGAAAGCCCAGGCCGCTAATAAAACGCTGCGTAAGACATGCATCGACCAAGCGAGTCCTCGCCGGGTGAGGGGGGTGGAAGAGGGGATGGGGTGATGCGAGGGGGGGAGGGGATTATTTCACAGCAGCCGAATATACGTTAT
>LYUA01000253.1:777554-789473 GCA_002093875.1 Calopteryx splendens | reverse complement strand
AGAGAGAGAGAGAGAGAGAGAGAGAGAAAGAGAGGGGAAGGTGGGAGAAGCGATAGGAGAGATGGCAGCGATGATGGGACTCGCATCCTATGAGGTCACGAGGCTGCTCGCTTTCGCACTTGGCCACCGTTGGTCACCGTCGGTTGGGTAACACCTCCCTCGCGTCACGACGACCCAAAACATCTTGACCGATGTCCAACACATGGAGTGGGGGAGGGAGAAATTTCGCTGGCGACCGGAATTCTTCCTCACGCCGCCACTGGCGATAGGACATTATATTCGACACGTTTCCCAGCAACATCACGGAGAAGACACGAAATTTATGTCGAGGATGTCATAATAAGCTCACGCGAATGTTCACTACCTGGATAGGTTGCTAGGCAACAAAGAGATTACCTACTATCCGTCAAAAAAGCTCGACACACACCACACTGTCATTCTGTATTTTACCAGACAGAGGCCTATGTATTTTTTCTTTGCATTTTAAATCGTAAGTAAATCGGCAATTTAATAATTAACGTCGTCTCTCACAAGTGTCTGTATAGAATTTTAATGAATATTATTGACTTATCACATTACCAGAGCACAGACAAATCCGTCCTTTGCTTGACGTTATTATTACCTACTTAGTTACCCAGTCTACCTTTTGGGAATGTAATGCATACATGATGATGATTGAAAAACTCTCAATGAAATAAATCGGTATATCATCAATTTGCTAACTGCATTTTGACCCTTAACACCTTTGACGACCATCCAAAACGCATTAAGCTTTCACTAGGGGAGCCTACCAAAAATTTTTAGCATTTAGGTACCTGCAGTAATTTAAATATCAGTTGTGAGTTGATCCGAGTAAACTGAAACTGACCATTTGGCAATCAGACTGCGTTTTTCACGATTTGACCCTTAACATTTGTAAAAATTACTTTTCTCGGCTCGGTTGAAAATAGATAAATTATAATTCACCGTCAATTGCTTTTGGTAATTTGCATCTTGAGGAACTCTCAATTCACGACTCCATGAGTAAACGTCACCGTGTATGCATTCTCAATCAGCATTTCCGACGCCAAAAAGACGACCGGGAAAGCTGGTTAATTACTTTTAGAGATATAATTCCTAAAGAGTACAAAAAAATCACAGAGATTTCAGCGGTCCTTAAATATTCTTAAAATTTCCCAATTTTCCTGTAATCATGGAAGCGCCGACTTCGGAAATAGCAGGCCATTACAATCCAAATGTAACGAATATCTTGTTATTAAATAATAATCTTCAGCCTTATGTCAGTAAGTAGGCCAAACGCATTAATTTTTATTTGACGCGAGTAAAAAAAATACAGAAACGAGTTTCCTTCCTCAACTTCCTCGGGGACCGGTAAAAGAAGTTCTCGCGCTGGGAGATTGAGGGAGTGTGACGCCTTTCCTCTTCTCCCTCCCCTCCCCTCGCGGTTTCATAGAAAGGGAAAGGGCCCGGCCCGACCGTGGCAGGTGCAGCGGCGGCCAATCAGCGCTCCTCGCCCAGGGCCGACGGTTCCGTCCAGCGTCGTTCATTTCGTGGACAGTATTTCAATTATTACAAGCACTCCAATTGAAAACCACAGGCGAGGCAAAGTTGCACGGAGAAATCATTCCTCCCGATGGAAAGGGCCCTCTTGAGTGCTGTCCTCCAGTGCAGATGAATCAATCGCGGTTGACGTTACTTTCAAATGACCCGCTGCGCTGACACAAATTTAAGAAGCATCCGATAATGAATCAGTGCTTCGCAACGCGTCCAGCTTTTCAATCGTCACTTATAAAGAGGAAGTTTCAAAACAGATTACTCTATTCCACGTAAAATGGAAGCACATGTACGCCAAGTGCACATATTCTGCCATTTGATAGTCACATAATGGCTAAGTAATTTATTTAAATCCCCCATTGAATGTAGATAATGGCGCTAATGTCACCAATAAATATCACTTTTACCATTGAAGTTAGTTTTTGAGATAGTATTTTATCTTCCCTGGTAATATAGCATCAACATGATGCAATAATGCAGCCATATTGAGCATCAGAATAAAATATTTTAAAAGCACGAAGAAAGCAAAACATTTGATTTCTAATGTCAGCTGCGAGCGACTGGACGAACACCTACCTGTCAAATCCCGAACTATTACACTCCCCTTCAAAAATTAACGATGCTCAAGAGTGGGAATTGTCTACCTAATTAAATCGGCTTCAGAATTGCAATCAACGAAGTTGCTTCCACGTGAAAAAATTACTATCGTCTAACACGCCCAGCACGCCTCTGACGTCAGCTCCCACAATCCCTCATCAACAATCAAATCCACCTTAAGGACGCCGAACCCAAAAAAGTTTCTTCCCCACGGGAATAATTAAAGGCTCCACTCACGCACGACTAAACACGAACAATGGACCAACGTACGAAAAGTGCACATGGACACGATCATCATCTACAACCGGGAAAGGAAGAGAAGAGCTCTTTAATGACGAAGCCATTTCCTGCGCACGCGAGCGCATAAAACCGAAACTCCAATTCGATTCAATCGATGGATAGACCCAATTGGTTAAACGGCATAGCGGACCCGAACGCGGTTAACCATTCACAACAAAAATAAGCCTAGTGGAACGGCAATGATGGTCTTTCTCAAACAGTCGCACCTTTCTTGGCAGAAGTCATTCTAAGAGGCCTTCAAACAGCAGTCGGCGCAGTAATTGCAGGAGGGTTTAGTGGCGGGGAAAATTTGGAGAGAAGCACATGTTCCAAAATATGAATGCACTCACAGTGTTTAGGTATCCAGATTTATACCCAGACAGTAATAAAATAGTATAATGACACGTAGACCATGAGGAAAGCACGATTAAACGCTTCATTTCTTCATCCAAAAAATTCAAGGAATTCTTTTGATTCCTCCCTATTGAAACGGGTTAGCCCTTATTTTGAATGCAGACATTTCCATGCATGCGCCAAATTTTTCAGCGAAGAAACTGGTTTTTCAAGATAAACAATTTGTTGAGGATGACTAAGCAGCGAAAATTTTGGATCCCAACGCTCTAATAAATAGTGCGAGGACGAGCTGCATTGCTGTAATTTTCAGGTGTTTAATAAATATCCTCGATTTTCCATGTTTCACAAATTTCCCTAAATCTTCAGTATTTTAGATTTTGATCCTTATATGTAAGGGTTGTATTTATATGTTAAGTCTTAATTAATACCAAGTCTTAAAAAATTTAATTTTGTTTGTTTTCAAACTATAATCTCGAAAAACAAGTAAATTCAATCTTCGAATTCCAAATCTAAAATTCCGAGAGTGCAGGATTAGCCTGCCCTAGTAGCACCTGCGCTTCGCCAAGGCTTAAGATTCTGGCCTAATTCTGTGAACCTCTTCCGTTGAAGGATATGAACTACAATTTATTTTATAAACGAAAATAAATAAAGAGATTAATATTTTTTAGCATGAGTATTTAGGAATTTACCTAGTTTTCATTTTCAGCGATGCCTTTCAACAGATTTCCTCATTCTTCATGCGCAGATGAGCTTATTTTTGTATTTTCACTTGAAATACTTGGCATTCCACCGTAAGTGACGTCACGAATTATTAGACCACCAGGCATAAATGACGTCACGCATGTTTGAACCACTGTGGGACGCCATGGTTATTGGTACGTCTAAACTACGTACGTAAATTGAAGGGACTTTCCCGACCTTTTCAACTGGCCAGAGATCCCATCTAGTCTTGAAACAGGAGCTAATAGCTACGACATGAAAAAAGTTACCCGGTAAATTTTTAATGCCATGAGAAGCAGCTCGAACTTGGTCATGAGATTACAATACGTGCCATTCCGTTCCGGAAAATGTTCTCTTTGAAATGTTATCATGACCACCATCACAGGTAATCTACCTATAAAAGGTAGGTTTCAAATGGCCTTTTAAAATTACTGGATACTAACTAAGTATCGAGTGAACTTCCTTTTGATTTCCCCAAAAACATTACTTTCTTCAGTTTTTCGTCTTCATACCTTCATTCCGTCTAAATAGCCTACTTTCCTCCCTCTTCCTCGCTCACACCTAACAATATCCCTACTATTATGGCCTTTTGACGTCCCACTACCTCTCTCAATATCTTCTCTACCCACTCTTTTACCTTCTTTGGATTTAACTCAGCAATATCTTCTATTCACCCACCAGAGTTTTTTGAGAGGGTTTAATTCGCCTCCGACGACCGGGAGACACGATTATTCCTTGCAGGTGCCATGACACACATGAATCTGAGAATTTACACTGTGGTGCAAAGGCAAGAGGTTTCCAATAACTGAAAAGGGGCACTTGTAGAAGCAACGAGAAGACAACAAAGGGACGGAGGTCATTCTTGCTTGACGAAGTGTGACGAAGGGGAGTGGAGGGAACATTGAAAAGTGTCATCAACTACGGGCAGCACTATATAATTTTAAACAAGGGTTCGTATCTTGGATAAGAATCTGGATACCGGTACTTGGTGAAAGTACCAAGGCACCAATCTTGGGCATTATTACCTAGTTACTCAGTTTCGAGGGTATGAGTCCTAGATATATGTACCTATGCTTAGAACCATAGGTATTTCTCGGTGTTTGGATACCGGTACCAACCATACTAAAAAAATGATCACACGCAATATTGAAATATAAAAACAATGCGAACATAATTAGCGGTAGGTGGGAGGTGGTTAAAAATAAATTTACGAACAGACAGGTCGTGGCTTTCATATAGTCATACAACGCTCAATGATGGTTGGATAAAACCAAAAATGCCAAGGGTAACAAATCTAGGTACTGGTTTCCTAATACCGATTTTTAGGATGCCAATTCTAGGCTATATATTGTAAGAATTGTATACACATAGAAGTATATATAAAAGAAGGTTCTAACGGGCACCGGCAACGTTTTCAGTGCATTCATTTTAATTTAACATTCCTAAAATTTCCTTCCGTCCATTTCAGGTTTAACCGGCCAAGATCCGAGTGCCGCAGCTCGACTGCCGAGCACCCAGGAGCGAGGCCCCAATGCTCGAGTGCTGAGCGCCATTCCAACCGAGAAATGAGCACGGTGATCGCCTTGGGCGCGGGCGCGCTACAGGCCGCGGCCACTGCGGCCCTGGGCGCCAGCGCCTGGATCATCCCCGCCCTCCTCGTGGGTCTGGCTTTCTACCGCTACGACACCCTCGACCCGGAGTCACACGTGAGGAACGCGAGAAGCCTACTGCAGGAGTACGACTTCGTGGTGGTGGGCGGCGGGTCAGCGGGCGCCGTGGTGGCCGCGAGGCTCTCGGAGGTGCCCGGGTGGAACGTCCTGCTTCTGGAGGCGGGGGGCGACGAGAACGAGGTCACGGACGTGCCCTCGCTCGCGGGGTACTTGCAGCTGACGGCCATCGACTGGCAGTACCAGACCTCCCCGGCGGAGACGTACTGCCTCGCCATGCACGGCGCCAGGTGCAACTGGCCGAGAGGGAAGGTGAGGAAGTGAGAAAACCAAAGGATGTTTACCACGTAAATTTATTTCCGAGTCATTAGAGGTATTACCACACGTTCAACTTCTGCACCTAAAATATACCTAAAATAAACTTCGTTAACCGCAGAACTCTTGCTCCCTAAGATAGAGAGTTTTCAACTATGTGAATAATTTTAGCATAAATATTTATTAAAGCGTGTAGGGTACTTATTAATGATTGCTATCTTAAGAGCATCACTCGTAAACGTAATAACTCTTTATCAGGTGCTCTCACGATTAAAGACAAACAAGAAGTCTAGGGTTGTTCAGTCATTCAATCGTCTGATGAGAAGCTGTTTGTAATTTATTATGCATCCAAAAAGGTGAGGTTGCGTACGCATACGTATGAAATATATCTGAAATTGGATTTTTAAAGTAATTTTCATAAATGAAAGGGAGAAGAGTGAAGGAAAACTCAGCATAGACTTGGCCACAATAAACACCCGTCAATAAAAATAAAGATGAGTCACAATGAATGTATTAGCATAACATAAAAACCTCCACGTGGAAATGAGAATATTAATTATTGCGAGAAAATAAAACTTATACATACAAACTATACGTAAGGACTAGGTTAGTAAAATTTGGCTGTGGGGAATCATTTTAAAGCAAGGTGACAGCGTCCAGTGAATCTGTGAATGAACAGGTTAAAAATCAGAGAAAGATACTATACTGAAGGATATTTTGAGTTAGTAGTATGCCTACAAGTCTGAAATATTTAAATTTTATACTATGATCAGAATGAACACCTCGCTCTACACCTATATGAGTACACCAATGTCAGATAGTAGTTTTAAAATATCTACCAAAAGATTTATGCATTGTAATATAACGAAAAAATACTATATGATGCTGATAAAAATTTCGTTACCCAGTAGGTATCGATGCTGTTGCGCAAAAAATTATTAGTTGTGTAAGAGGCAATTTTCTTTCACCAGTTGTCTCACTCCCTGCAGCGCAGTTTACCACAACGCAGAATGTGCTTTTGAATTATTCGAATATAAGAAGACATTCTGATAAACTTATTCACTCATTGTCTCGAGGCGTCTCTCATTGAAAATTCTTAAGCAAAATATATGGCGCCATATCCCGAGGATACCGTAGTCGCATAGTCTCTTACGTAACATATTTTATTCAAAAACTGTTCGACCATTTATATCCTGCGAATACGCATGAATTGGGGAAAGCATATTCTTAATTTCCAACTTGACTCGGCTGTTTCTGCTAGACAGATGTGAGTCTGGTCCATGTACCTATTAAACTAATTACAAAGGGGTGTGATAAAAAAGGGTACATGAAATTTATTTATTTTGTTCTTGAGAAGAATAAATGTGCTCATGACATTTCTGCCACAACAATCAATTACCTACCTCATATTTGAACTTTTTCACAAATTCCATTCAATTTTGAATTTTTGATAAACATGTTTCGCAGTAAAATAAAAAAAATTTAATTTAAAGAGTTTTTACTGAATAAACCTACCCATTTCAGGTTCTTGGAGGGTCCTCAGTTTTGAATGCCATGATCTACGTTCGAGGCAACGCGAGAGACTTCGATGAGTGGGAAGCTTCCGGGAACGAAGGATGGTCCTACAGGGATATCCTCCCTTACTTTCTCAAGTCTGAGGACAACCGCAACCCCTACCTGGTCAACACCCCTTTCCACGCAAAAGGAGGCTATCTAACCGTGCAAGAGTCGCCATGGAGGACGCCACTATCCATTGCCTTCGTCAAAGCCGGAGAAGAGCTTGGTTACGAAAACAGGGATATCAACGGCGCAAAGCAAACAGGGTTTATGTTGGCGCAGGGGACCATTCGAAGGGGTACCAGGTGCAGTACAGCCAAGGCCTTCCTGCGTCCGGCCAGACTCAGGAGAAACCTGCACGTGGCGATGAAATCGCACGTCACAAAACTGCTCATAGACCCGATCGACAAGAGAGTCACGGGGCTGCAACTCTTTCGAGGGAGCCGCAGGAAGATCGTCCGAGTCAAGCGAGAAGTCATCCTCTCCGCTGGTGCCGTGGG
Source organism: Calopteryx splendens (assembly GCA_002093875.1). Classification (NCBI taxonomy): domain Eukaryota; kingdom Metazoa; phylum Arthropoda; class Insecta; order Odonata; family Calopterygidae; genus Calopteryx; species Calopteryx splendens. The sequence continues at coordinate 781,930 of LYUA01000253.1, read as the reverse complement.
ATCCCCACAGCTCCTCATGCTTTCCGGCATCGGACCCAGAGAACACCTCCGGGAGGTGGGCATCCCGCTCATCACGGACCTGAAGGTTGGGCAGAACCTACAGGACCACATAGGCCTCGGAGGTCTCACTTTTATTGTCGACGAGCCCGTCACCTTCACCAAGGCGAGGTTCCAGACGACCTCCGTTGCCTTGGAGTACGCGATCAACGGCAGGGGTCCGATGACTTCCCTCGGGGGCGTCGAGGGCTTGGCCTTCGTCAACACCAAGTACGCAAACAGGAGCGAGGACTGGCCGGACATCCAGTTCCACTTCGCCCCCAGTTCGGTCAACTCCGACGGGGGAGAGCAAATCAGGCGAGTCCTGGGTCTCCGGGACAAGGTTTGGGAGTCGGTGTATCGCCCCTTGGTCGGATCGGAAACGTGGACCATACTGCCCTTGTTGCTGCGACCTCGGTCGAGAGGATCAATTGAGCTGCGATCTCGCAACCCATCCCACCACCCGAGAATAGCGCCGAACTACCTGTCGGAACCGGATGACGTGGCCACCTTGATCGAGGGCATAAAGATAGCCGTGTCCATCTCGAACACCACGGCTTTCCGAAAGTACGGCTCCAGGGTCCACAGGACGCCGTTGCCAGGGTGCACGCAGTACTCGTTCGCGTCGGACGAGTACTGGGAATGCGCCCTTCGGCAGTTCACTTTCACCATCTACCACCCGGCCGGTACGTGCAAGATGGGGCCCGCCACGGATCCGAACGCCGTGGTGGACCCAAGGCTTCGTGTCTACGACGTGAAAGGGCTGCGAGTCATCGACGCCTCTATTATGCCCACGATAGTGAGCGGAAATCCAAACGCTGCGATCATAATGATAGCTGAGAAAGGGGCGGACATGATAAAGGAAGACTGGAGTGTGAGCAAGACGCCTCGAAAAACAAGGAGCCAGGGTCGTTGAGCAGAAGCCACGTTTCAAGACCTCAAGAGTGAAAATCTTCACCATTGACAGTAATGTGGAGAATATATACGTTTCCATGCGACTCTCGAAAAATCGGGATGGAAATGAATACGGAAATTTGTTAATCAGTGATATAAATTCCTGTTCATCGTATTATTGGTGCCAGATGGATTGACACTGTGCCGTTAACATATAATATGGTGGATGGGGAATATAGGCAACATCGGTGAATCACATTTAGTCATGTCGCAATAATGGGTGTAAAAAGTTCTACGAACATCACCGGTGTTTTCCTCTCGAAACTACAATTGTCTAGTCACTATGATTTAACGGCGACATTTATCTGACTGAGGTCATAAAGTGATTCTGTGATACTGGCATAATCTGAAGCACTAAGTGAGATACGGCAAGCCGCAATATTAATTTGTGTTGTTAAAACTGTATGAGTAATAAGAGCATTATTTAATTTAAAAAAATAATTATCACGGCAAAATAGGTCCTGTGAGGATTTCTAAGGCTGATGACATTTTAAAAAGTGTTGCCACCAGAAGGAGTTATTGTTAGAGTTGTTTAATTATAATTTATTAAAAAACCACGCTTCCCTAAAGTCAAAAATGGTGTTCTGATACGGGTTGCCAAGAGAAGATGTGGCTAGACTCATTATGTAGAAATCAAACGACATATACACTCAAAATAATTGTTGAAAAAAATATGCTGTTGAACTCATTTGTGTAACTATTTTTATATTGTTTAAAATATATTGTCAAATCAAGATGGCATATTATTGAAGTATAATCGAACGACCGTGAGTGAAAAGAAAAAAACCGACTTCCTCGGGAAAGAGGGAAAACCTCCTAAAAAGATATTTGTTCATCACGCTTTTTGCGATTATTCTCATCGTTTAATCTTCATCGCATGTTTCCATGAGCAGGCTGAAGAGGTGATTTCTGGCGGTAGTTTGTGGAAACGATTCATGCTTACCACCGAAACCAAACACGGTTTATCGCATAAAATATTTTCAATTCATGCCCCAGGATTCGACGTTCAACGTACCCGATGATGTTTAACATCGAAAATCGATTAGCATATTAAAATGTTTTAAAAAAAAACTAAACATTCGGCTATCAATACGGTTTTCCAATAAGATATGTTAGCAAAAATATTACTACTTAGACGCAGATTTCAACGCAAAAAATGTCCTAATTACGCGTTCGATAGTAGCCTAAACCAGACTGCCCCACCAAATTAAAACGAGAAAATATTTCTCTCATTTTTATAACTGGTTTTCTTTATCATTTTGTAAATCAGTAAGTCGTAGTTTATATTTACTTTACAATTTTTCAAATCGTTGGGAGTGAGTAAAAATGTATTTATCTAATCTCTAAATTCCATTCTGGGGTAATTAATGTGCAGGGCAAGTTTGGGTCAGTTGGAACAAGAGTAGAGAGCAACACTTCACTTTTATTCCAAAGAATATACAATGCTTCCCGAGGCCATGGTAAATAGATGTGCACTTAAGGATCTTAATTGATATAGAGGCTGTTTGAATGAGCCGCTGCAAATAGTGGAACATTAATGATATTGCTGCATATTGCGTAATATTCCGGGAAATACCCAATATCGAAAAGCTTAGTGTACTTGATAATTAATTTGTTGCTAATCGTAGCATTCAGATTTGAAACACATTATTTTGCTTGATCTCCCATGAAAATTATTGTTTTAAATTTTCTTCCATTGTACTTTAACTAAATTGAAATTGAAGAATTAAGTAAGATCAACTACCGCCTTAAGATTGAACCATTACCGCATTGCACGAAGGAAAAAACGAAGATTAAGTTTAAATTAACATTACTGATTTATTCAGGAGGCAATAACAGCCTTTTTTTTATCGAGAAACGGGAATACGGATACCTAGCGAGCCCACGAAGAGCATGAGAACTGGACACTGAACCAGTCCATAGTTACGAAAAAGGAATTTCCATCATTAAACATAGTCTTTACGGTCTTCTTCCTCTGTCCTATTAGAAAAAATGAACCTCCGAGGCATTGCTTACATGTTTGTCAAGAGATAGAAGATTGTAACACAAAAAACAAATTATTTACAAATTGTAAGACAGTTAATGTGATTAAACTAAGAAAAATATCAAACTAATAAAAGAAAAAATGGGATTAAGTAAGATTCAAACAGTTAGGTATTTCTGATATTCTGCCTTGCTAAGCCACATTTGGAATATTTACTATGAATTTAAGGTGCAACTTCAACGAAGTACTTAATAATTTTAGCACTATTTCTTCCCCAGAACGATTCGCGACTGTAACAAGATTAAGTACCCCAATAATTCAGATCGGATAGCATAATTGTATCCTGCCAATCCTATTGCGAACATATGGCCAATTTTTTAATAAAGATTGGATGCCCTAAAACCTTCTAATGAACGGGCTCTTGGTGGTTCGCCGGCCATGCGGTCGATGTAGATGGTCAGGTGCGTGAGTGATTACGCCACTTGGCAATTCCCTTTCATCGCAGAGAAATCAGGGATTTAAAGCTCGATGTTCTGCGTGAGTGAGCCAGAATCTGAGCGGGCGAAGAGCAATCATCTGCACTAGAGTATCTACCATTGCTGCAGACAGGGCACACAGTAATCAACGTTTGAGCGACTATCATAGTGGGCTCAAAAGACAAACGTATAATCTCGATTTACTTCTATATTTTTCTAACTGGATGAATGAACAACGTTTACGTTCGGATACCCACTAGAAAGAGACGGTCAAAAACCTTGTCTGTCAGTGGGGGATTTTTTAAAACGAAAAATAAATAGACTTTGCCCGCGTAGGCACGGTCTTTATAAAGTAAACACAATCGGTAAACCTGGGGAATATTTCAGCTCCAAGGGCGCCTAGTGTCAGTCAGTCTCAGCGGAGCTGAAAGTAAAAAAAAAGTGTGCCGGTAAAACACGCGGATTAGAGCCAAATCTACCGCCGGCGACAAAACAAAACTGACTCCAGAGCCTCCTTTCGCTAGGCAAATCGTTTCAATTCTTTTTAATGCCTCGAATGCTAGAGGCACAATTCACTACCGTTCTCTCGGGGACACAATTCCCAGCGAGTGACCGGGTCAATTGTCAAGAATTGATCGGCGAATTAAAAAACGTCTCTCGAAACTCTAAGCATTCAGAGAGGGGAAGGCGATAGGCGGGAAAGATGATACCCCAGTCGTTTTGATGAAAAGACGTCTTGTTCTCTGCCAGATGACATTATTCACGCCGCCAACCTTTATGGGAGCACCTGAAAGTTTTTCTTTGGAACTGCGAGACGACGCATGACAGTGGAATGAGGATCCATCAAAAACAAGTGAAGTGTAAGATTTCAATAGAGTATCGACTGGAGTAAATCTCTTTTATTATCTGCTCGTTTAAACATTGTA